>JAQGBH010002601.1:0-23552 GCA_034698265.1 Sminthurinus aureus
TGGCGGTTTCAATGTGTACATGACAGAATCTGAAGCATACGGTCATAATGGTCAAAAATTTGCCGCAAACCGTCTACCGCTAACCGACAACCGCCAGAAAAAAACCGCTAAATCTCCGGGGATTGTTAAGCTCAGCCGTTTTATGTTTTACTACTTTACAACGAATGTTCTAGAAGTAAAAACGTAAATGCGAAACAAAAGAAACAAGAGATGCTAGACCTGGATTTGTTGAGGTATCTGCATCTTTATATTGTAAAACGATAAATTTTTACACATTTTATAGAGTTTATAGGTTGTAGGTTATAAGCACAAATAAAGAACGAATGTAAACTATTAAATGGCAACTATAATATTTTCTGAGGAAATTTCGTAGGTGCGCAATTCAAGACGTGCATAAACTTCATACTTCATACTTCATATTTCACACTCGTGTGTTATTATATTATTACATACTTGAATGTGCGAAAGATGTTAACCATTGCTGTGTTATTATTATTGTTGTTCAAGTTTTCTCAAGGGTAAATATTATTGAGTTCACCGTTCCAAGTTCCAAATTCCAAATCAACCTACACAGTGGAATTAAATGTATATGCTTTCATTTCGTCAATATTATTCGCGCAAAGTGTATTGTGTATAGATTGTGGACTGTAGAGGGTATAGAGTTGAGAACGCAAGTAAAAACGTTACACGGATCGAAAGATACCGAATATAGAAGATGAAAATGAAAATGAAAATAAGGCACAGGATATTAATGTCACTTCAATCCGGGCTATAAAAATATTGCCATAGAAATGTTATTAGCATTATTAACATTATCATTATTATTATTATCAATATTATTCTGTTTTATTCCGTACACCTACATAGATTTTGATTTCCCCAGTTATAGTTTGTGTAGGTTATGATTTTATTTATTTTGTTTTATTTTACTCTCTCCTTTTTATGTGTAACATGAATTGTGGGCTTAACGACAGTTGAGCCTTTTGTTTGGATGTATCGTGTACAATATATACCCACTATATAAATAAAATGCAGAATAATAATGAGCTGAACTACTGTTTTGAAATTGAAGGGGCTTTAAATCCATGATCTGCGTCTAAATCTAAAACTCCATTCCCTATAATTCCAGTCCAATCTTCAAACTTGAACACGACCCCCTTTTCCAATTCGAGTTGTATCCATCTAGAAAAATAAATAAATTTATTGGATTCAGAATGAATACGTGTGTAGAGTGTAGACTGCTGGACATTAGGCCATTAGGCTGGTTCGCAAAATAGCAAATGTAAAATCTCAGTTAGTGAGAAAATATGTATTTTTAAGTCAAAGATTGACCTCTGACCTGTAAACTAGAAGTTGTCAAAATTAGTAAGAAAATAACTTATTAAAATTATTTTAGAATCCAAATGCACTGTAATTATTTGACCCACAAAAATATGATAGATTCCATTCTACACATCATTTAAATCCTTCTGAAGGAATTGAATTAATTTTTGAACACAGTTCCAAAAAATATTTTTTCAGGTACTCGAATATTTTTGAAAGCGCGACCTAAGGATTCTTATACAATGAGTTTGAGATTCCATGAACCAGCCTAAGGCACAATGTACATTGTACATGGTGTATTTATGAATATTTGAACGTGAGAGTAGAGGAAGAAAGTTTGTCGACTTATTTTATTCCTATTATTTCTTGGGAACAAGGTTACAAGTACAAACACGAACACGTTGGCCCAAACCTGTATGTACAATATACATACATAAACACATATCTATGTACGTGTAGATGTCGTAGAGCGACAGAGAGAGGGAGGGAGAAAGGAATCATTGATCAAATTTTATTACATGGTTCTTTTACAACTTTTTACTACAAGCTTCTAAGACCATACCGTGGTAAAAGTACATGGTATGTACATTGAACACATCTACCAGTAGATGTTGGATGTTGGGAGAAAACATGGAATGTCATTCTTTATTCTTCATTTTACATTCTCCATTCTCCATTCTACACTTATTTGCTTGTCCCGTACAACGTCTCAGTTCTTTCTTGTTTGTGACTGCTCTTGTGACCTAAAAGGACACGGAGAAAAAGAGAAAAGGAAAACAGTAGGACGACAGGACGAAGGAAAGCAGAGGGGAGAAAGTGAGAAAAAGTTTCATTGATATACAAACTAGAAAGTAGAAAGTAGAAACTACTGTAGAAAGGAACTTGTTTCAAAAACTGAGCTTTGAACAAGTTTCTTGACTTGGAAATCAGCTCGTGCTTGGCTCATAATAATTAATGTCAATCCAACTCCCAACTCCCCAACAGCCACAGCCAGAGCCAGAGCTACAGATGAAGTAATATTGTAGTCTGATGAAGAAGGAAACAAGTTTTACATCTCCTCTGATTTTCCTTTCATTTCTTCTTTAAAATCCAAGTGACTCTCGACTCTCTCCTTCTCTCTTTATAAAGTGCTGCAGCTTCTCAGTTTCTACTTTCTAGTTTATAGTCTCTAGTCTCTAGCCAATTTTATATAATACCGTCAGTCAACTGGAAGTCATCCAGTTGAAATTAAATCTTATACATGTACTTAAAACTGTGTTTTGGTCTATACAAACAAGTTACGTAATCATCTTACGCTTGCTCCTTGTACGTTGTGCATTGTACATTATAAACATTATCATTCAAGATTGGTTGAAAGGAGAAGAACTAGATGAAAGTCAAGTGTATGTAGTTTATATTTTGTACTTGGTAATATTTACTACATAATCTCCTTAATACTACAATAAAATACAGTACATCATAACTATTCAACTTAATAATAACTTGTATTAAAAAAGCAGAAATGTACAATGTTCACTTTAATCTACATCATTGGAGAATGCAAGACATAATATAATATAATATAATATAATATGTGTGTGTAATATAAAATAACATAGACCCATCAGTGTCCAATAGTGTCTCCAACTTCTATTTATGTATTTTGTGTTTCCCTTATGAATATTTCTCATCCACTGTAAAGAGATAGTATAGAGAGGAGCAAGAACAAGAACAAGAACAACAATAACAACGAAGAAGGAGAGAAATTGTGGCCATTACTCTCGTTATATATAGTAATTTGAAATAGAAAATGTCATACGCCTAGAGAACAAAAAGTGACTAAAAGAGCTACTAGTGAATGGTGAATGGTGAGTTTTGTTGTGCGTAGAGGAAAATATTGTCTGTCCATTTATTTATTGCTTTTCTCCACATACCTATTTGGGGAAAATAAGCTGCCATTCGTCCATTCTACAAGCTAAAAAGGACAAACTACAAACTACAAACGACATACTACATACACAAAGTGAAGGTTATTACCATTCTTATCGTAAACATTGAACATATACGAATATACGAGTACACGAGTCAAACTCTCAGATTCTGCCTCCATGCAGCTCCCAGCTTTACTTCCCGTGATAAAAGTAAGTAAGCAAGGAAGAGAATTGTGTACTAAACGTGCTATTCTCCAGACTCTAAACTCTGGATTCTGGATTCTAGATTCTAGATTCTAGATTCTATACTCTAAATCCACTGGTGTAAGATATACTGTCCATATAAAATCCTACAGATATGAAACACAAAGTAAATCGTCATTGTCAACTTGGGAGTGAGTAGTTACTCTGAAAAATATATCTGTATTAGTCTGCAGAATTCACTATTAGTAAATGTAGTTGGTGTTGTATTTGAACATGGACTTAGACTTGTTCTTGTTCTGGAGTCCAGATTCACATCCAGATCCACGAGGATAAATAAGTAGACTCTAGGTGACTACAATATTGTATTATGCATGTTAAAACGGATATTAAAAACTTTTCTCCTTCTTTTTCTTTTCCCTTTCGTTTTTCCTCTTCATCTGGTTTTTACACGCTGCAAGTTTTCAAAATGAAAATGGCCAATGTTCTCCATTCTTTCGATATCTTGTCTCTGTATACTCTTTACTCTTTACCACGCTCAAAAAGTCAGACAAATAAGTGTGTACGTGTTCAGTGTTCAGTAAATACACAATGTGGCATATTCATTGTACATGGTTTTAATAAATTTACTCTGTAAAAGAACCCTCAAATTTTCTATTATAGATTAGCCCAGGAGATTAGAGATTGGATTTTGGAACAAAGTAGACTAGACTAGACTAGAATGGAGTAGTACAAACTAGAAGAGAAGAGAAAGTATGAATATTGGATTTGGATTTGGACGCTGATTGAGATTGCGATTGGCATCGGCTAGGTGTTTTGTCCTTTTTCCTCACAAAATGTTGGATTTGAATTTGAATTGAGTTTGGTTCAACAGATAATATAGATATAGAGGAAAAGACGGATTCCATATTCAATACTGAAAACAGTTGAAGCTTTGTATGCTCAAAATGTTTGGATTTCAGATTCTACATTCTACATGTAGAAACTAGGTAGAACTAGAGTTGAGTAAACCGTTGAAACTTGAAGCCTTGTGAGATAAGAGACGGTGGAAAAAGAAAAATGGAAAAGAAGAAAAGGTATGAGACGACCATCCGAATACAATTTATTTATGTGTAGGCTGAAGACTGTAGAGTGTAGATTGTAGACTGTATAGTGAGGAGTGAGGAAAGTAGAGTCGTGAATTTAGGCTCCAGAATCTTGTCCTTGTTCTTTCATTCCTTTCTCCTTGACTTTCTTTCCTCCGTGATGATGCATGCAAAGTAAGACCAGCGACAGTGACAACGTCAGCGAAAGCAACGGAGACAGACACGTGTAGATGTGTGTATATTTGTGTGTACACTGTACACATGTACATGTACATTGTACACATGTATTAGGACGTGAAAAGATTACAGTTCATACAGCAGGTAATTCCAGGTTCCAGGGTGTTTGATACATGTATGTACTCTTATGTACATACATATGTATTTTTCCTCCTTCTTCCCAGTTTAAATAGATGTAAAAGTCTGAGTTTATGCTTTCCTGAACAAGACAAGAAGTCTACTTTTGACGTTATCAACCCATATAAAACATACAAAATGGTGGACACATGATAAAAATGTGAAAGGGGGGTAAATATTCTACTTTCTATATGAGATTGTACACGTCATATTTTTTCTACTGTACAGTGTACACTATAGACGTAAAATATCCCGGTCCCTTCGCCTCCAAACTCGTCCCATCTTCCAGCAAAGACCTGTTCACTGTTCATACAACATAGAAAAACTTGGAACTCGTATATAATGCACAATTGTATGTAGGTTGTAGGGCTTAGGTAGTGAGAATCCATGTATGTACATATAAAATTACGCATACGTATACACAATACACTGATAATATTAACTGTATACTGTACACTCAGCATGCAACACTCAACCCCCACAAAAACATGCATGTATAAAAAAAGTAGGATGTAGGATTTTCTCTGTCTTATAGTTAATAAAACAAGAAATAAGGTGAGTTTCTACTTGGAATCTTGTACACATCTAAACAAAAATGCTTGTACAATGTACATGTATGGTTTGCATGTATTCGTAAGGATACAAGTAAAAGAAGCTTTCTCTCGTATATTATTTTGCACTCTCATCTCTTAGCTATTTTTTCCCAGTGTTTCTTCTTGCTTCTTGGGTTTCCCAAGTTGCCCATTGCTCTGGCTAGGATATTGCCATTGCCATGCATTGCGAATTCCAATGAAGTGAAATAGGCTAGCATCTAGCATACTTTCACTTCCCCCGTCCAACCTCCAACCTTAGTGAACTTACACATAGAGACACATCTTAGGTTATATCTAAATTCAACTATCCAAACTACACAATAAATAATGTATGTAGCTCCACGTACTAGTAACACTTGTACATTGTACAACTATCCTCATTTTTATATGTTACCCATGTATGTATGTACTCTACTCGAACTTGAAACAAGTTACAAACTGCTTTGTTGATCTCAGGTCAATAGGTGCTATCTGTAAATGTGATATACACTTGTAGAAAAGCCAGGTCCAACAAAACTCTACACTATAAACTATACACTATACACACGCATGTGTAATGTCTACATTTCTATTTCTCTATAAGCATACATCTTTAATATCTCTATATGTATGGTGTGTTATAAAACTTGTTCAGAGTTAAGTCAGAGCCAAGACAAGAACTTGCTTCTTCCCTCTTTCTGGCCAGTTCCACCTCCAACTCCTACATGAGTCTAAATCGTGCACACTACAATTCTGTACCAGTGCACATTGATTATTTAGAAACTATTTAAAAATGAATGGACTTTACTCTGTTGGGCTTGTCTCGGAAGCTCGACGTCTTTTTCTTCGTATTCTTCTCTGCCACAAAAAAAGAAAAGGAAGGTTTCCCGAACTACACTTTCGACGAATCGAAAAATACTCATACGGTTGATTCAAGTCTCAATTCTAGAGTCTGGATTCTAGAGTCTAGAGTCTCTTGTAGCAGTAACACTATACTTTTTGTTGCCTTTCTAAAGTTCTGGTCAACAGAGACAACAATAACAATGAAACGTGGAAAGAGAAAGAGAAAAAACAAAGAATAGACAGTAGACAATAGTGAGAAAAGAGGAGATAAAGAAACAAGATTTGGAATTCAAGGCATGATACAAATTATTATACTATACTGTACATTGTACATTGTACACTGTGCTTGTACTGTAAGGAGTATGGGGAATGGAGAATGAAGAATGAAGAATGAAGAATTTATACGGGAGATGAGGCAAGGAAAATGATAGAAATATTGCAAACAAATGCGAGAACCTACCACGAACTATATAAGAATTGATATAACATCTAAGACATTGTACATGAGTTACTACTTGCTGTCTCACATACTTATACCTCATAGCATAATATAGCACACTCAAGAAGAGCCTACTGCTAGTACGTCCATGTATGTATTCAGAATATAAATAATTTTAAATATGTATTCACTCACGGTCATTTCCATTCCACTTTGCTGTCTTTTATTATACTGACTCTATGCATTCTGATGTGCTCCAAACATGCATTCAGCATCCAGTATCCAGCGAAAATAGAAGAAGTGAAAGAGTAAAAGAGTAGAAGAGCAGGCAAGGAGCAGGAGCAGTAAGATGTAGGAGAATTTAGACCTTCTTGTTGATGAAGACGATCCAACATCCAACACCAACACTCGAGACTCGAGACTATAGCGACGGCTCAGAACTCACACAGCTTTCAGCGCAATACTAGTAATAGGCGACAGTAGACTGTGTGTGTTCTGTGTACCTACAACCTACAACTTACAGCTACAAGGACACTTACACAGAGTAAATTCAGCATTCTATACTCTAGATTCTAGATTGAACAGATGTATGTATAAGTTATGTTATGAAACTTACTGCGTGTGTCTTGTGTCTTGTGTCTGGTGTCTAGTGACTGGTCCTTTCGTCGTCGTCTTATATCATCAATGTCGGCCTCTCAGCGCAAAATAAAACAGTAGTGGACGGAAAAGGAGAAACTGAATATGGACAGTATTGCAAAATACAGCGAAACACATAGATACTCAGTGTGGATATCCAAATTTCCAAAGTTATACTTATTTGTAGGTTAGATGGCTACATGAGGAAGATTAGACTACACTAGACACTAGACGAGACTAGAAACTAGAAAGTCACATACACTCTACACTCTACTTTCTACACTCTCACACACTTACAAACATACACATACACATACGACAGTCAGTCAGAATTATTGCCACTTGAACCCATTACTTATATTACATAGCTCTTTTTCTTTCTTCATTTCCTCTATGTGTCTAGTGTCTAGATTCTAGCGTCTAGCTTCTAGTGTCTAGCTTCTAGTGTCTATCTATCACTTTTAGCTTTTAGATCCTCGCAACTTACATCACAACTCCTACATATTTAGAGTTATATAACCATCGCCATTACTTGCTACTGTCTCTATTTTCTATTCTCTATTCAACATTTACCAGCTCACGTTCATTACTCAGGATATTCAATTTATATACAAGGCTACCTATAAATTTCACACATGCATTAAAATCTAGGTTCTAGAATCTAGACTCTATATTCAAGTTACTTGAATATTGAGCATTGAGCATTGAATATCTTGATTGTTTGACTATGGATCACACAAACACAGAAAATGTAATAAAAATTAAAAGTATTCAGTGTAACAATTTACAATATGGAATTGGTATTTAAACAATTTATTTTATACACGCGCAGGCAATAGATCTACAGCATAATACTGTACACTGTACATTACATACGACAAAGAGAGAGAGAGAGAAATAGAAGTCCGAATTTTCTGCTCAAACTCAACTCATGTCTGTATGTCTGTATGTACACGTGTAACTGTGGAGTACGGACACACAATACACAAGACACATGCTACATAAAACAGATTGGTAGCACAGATGCATAAACTGAACAACGTACAATGTACATTCATACATTATGTATTCATTCCCCTGCAACCTTTTATTGGATCTCGTCTTCAGTCTTCAATTCATTTAATTTCATTCCATCACGTTCTATTCTACTCTCCTATTTTTCATAAGGTTTTCTGTTTTTTTGTGATTTCCGCGGTGTCCACTCTCTACTGTCTACATTTTACATACTACATACATTGGTACAGACCAAAGTTGTGTATTTTGTATTTTTCCTATGTGAAAGACGTAGAAAAACGGACTTTGGCAATCAAGTCTGTTGTTTGTTCAACCGTCTGATGCATAGAATAATTTGAAGACTTTTTATACAAACAACAATGTTGACCACATCCCACATCACAGTCGTGTCTTGTTTGTTGAACCTAGTTGTTTTTTCTTATTTTATTCTCTTCTTGTCTTTCTCCACCATCCACCATTCACCTACTTAAAATACAAGACATACATGGAATACATTTGAAATCTGGACCAGAGAATCAAATCTGAATCTTAAACTGGGCAGCGTATGTTATATGCTGTACGGTGAACAGTTTACAGTGGACGCAAATACAACAAGGTAGAAAATTTTCCTCTCCTCGCTAAAAAACATACGTAGAAACAAGAAACAAGGGAGTCGAACAGTAAACTTCCTATCTTGTACAAAATACAATCCATGTGCTATTTTCTAAAAAAAATAAAGAGAATTCCTTCCGTATTCTTTTTTGCTACCAACTTTTCTTTTAAATGTATTTTTGCGTCTACCTTGGGAAATTTTTCGCCTTGGTTTGGAGGTTGGAGTTTAGAGTTTTTAAATTTTTGAGTTCTTATTATTGTTGGAATTGTTACATTTTTGTTTCTTGTAATTTGTACTACAAAAAAGTTATTTTGGTAATCATCCCTTTTTTAACTTTCATCTTTTAACATGACTAAATATTAACATCAATCATAATTATTACTCCACTTTAAAAGCAAAAGTTTGTTGGAGGAAGCGTCAAAATATGCGGATGGGAAATAAATAAACAAATAAATATAAAGTTGTACAGTCTACAGTCTACACTCGACACTTTGCACGCAAAAAAAATATAACTGACACACGGAAATGACAGTCGTTGACATAAGAATGAAATAAGGAGAAGAGAAATCGCATTCTTGAAATTAAAAACGTGGATGTGAAGAAAGTTTTGAGGTGGAAGGACGTTTGTTGTTACAAGTTACGAGTTAGGTTTTTTTGATAAGTGTACAAACTACACAGTACAAAGTACAAACTGCATGAGTCACCGCTGTTGTCTGTCCTCTTCTTTTCCTCCTCAACTGTAATATGTAATATATGTTGTGTATTACCGTATGAAGGAAGATGAAACACAGTGCTGCAGATATTTCTATGTGAAGACAGGAGATGGGAGAGAAATGCGAGAAAGTGTGAGAAAGTGATAAAACTTTTGTCTGTACAGTTTGTGTGGTCGGGCTGGCTGGCTGGATGGATGGATGTGCAGGAATTGTGTAATGTTGAAAGTTTAGGAGGAAACGTGACGTTTTCTCAAGAAAAATGAGAAATTTAAACCCGCTAAAGAGAACATTGTGTTTTCATTATGATTATGACTAGTTGAGACTGACTCTCTTGTACATTGTACATTCTACATTCTACGTCGTACCTGAGACTGTAGACTGTAGACATTAGCTATACGGATAAAGAGGACTAGCAAAACTAATATTTGCAGGGAAGAAATCAAAACACACTTCCATTTCTATTAGTACCATCTTCCTACTTCCATAATATTTCTTACTTGGAGTTTGTCAGCATATTCTACACTCTAAACTACTATAGAAAGTACAACTGTTTTCGTTTCCCTCGCTTTTAGTACGCATTTCATCCTACTTGAGTCTCCTTTCTTGTTATTTCATTTTCCGTTATATTTTGTTATATATTGTGAATTGTGATGTAGTGGATAGTGAATATTCCTAGTTTTATTTCTATTAGAGGTTTTTACACATCAGTAGCTTAGCTCAGAAATTCGGAATCAAAATCGGATTCAGAATCTTGGAGCAACAGCAACAGCGAGCATTAATCTTCTTACGAAAATAGTAGTAGTAATAATAATAATAATGATTCTATTGTCCCAGCACTCGTTTATGCATCTGCAGTCTAGAGTCTAGGAATCTCCAGGCGAGTATTCGAGTATTCCAATGGAAATGGAAATGAACATGAAACAAATGGATTTTCTCCACATATTTTCATTTTCTTGTCAGTCATGCAGCTTGTATGGAGTATGGAAACCTGTAAAGGCTTAATAGAAATACAGAAAGTTTCAAACAGATATAAAGACACATAGCATAGACAATAGATAGAAACAGAAGGACGCGTTGCAGAATGGAAATTTTGAATGGAATGAAACATTCCTATACAACTTATAGATACCGTGTCGCGCAAGGACATTCAAAAGTTTCTAGATGAGGATGAGGATTTAGGAATTTGATTAGATGCGTCTCATACATACATGTTACATGTTACATGTGCCCAGCTTCCAGCTTTTCCCACTTTCCAATTCAAAATACAAATATATAATAGATAATACATCGTCCTTATACACTATATGAAAAACAGTATGCCAAAGGAGAGTGAGAATCTCTACTTGAAAATTGACAATTGACAATCCTGAGTTGAGAATCTCGATTCCTATTCAAATGGTATAGAAAATCTTTCCTTTGTGTAGCTGTCTTTGCATTTGTATTTGCATTCGTATTTGCCTTCGTATTGGGCTAAGTATGAGAGAAAGGCTTTTCACTTGTGCAAAAAGGAGAGGACTTTGTCTTTTAAAGATATCTATGCACAATTTCAAGTGTAGACTGTAGTCTGCAGACTATAGACCTTGGATTTAATCAATCGGATTTCCTCTTGGCTCCTGCCTATCTCATAGCTCGTAACTCGTCCTCCTCTATAGATATGCTCTCTTCAGGTATTTGTATTTTAATCGAGTCTGTCATTTAATAAGTGTCATTTAATAATATTCAGTGCAAACTGAATATTTTAATCTACATGATACAATGTACAATGTACTGTTTCCATTTCGTATCTATGGATATGATAGAAAGAATGTATTTTCTATACGTACTACAGATAATTTACATAGGCATATATATTGGAGTATACATAGAGTAGCAGAATATGCATATTTTTACGGAGATGTATATTTAAAATTGAAACTCTTTGCCTATTATTGTTGTCTGGCTCTCAAATCTTAAATACACAGATAGTCTAGTGTCTAGTTAGTTGTTAGTTGTTAGGTTCTCCATTCCTCTTTCACTAGACGTAAGACATTGAACATTAGGCATTAGTATGTACGTTCATATATGCATATTCCCGTTCAGTTTGCGACTGCTGTTTATTTTCTATTTTCTATCTGATATACGCCAATAATCGACATGCTGTGCATTCTAACATTGAGAAGAATCGATTCACGTCTAAATTATTTACGCCGACTCCAGCTCAATTGACAATAGAAAGTAAACGGTTTGCACGTGAAAAGCAATGACGATAAACACGTACAACGTACAGCGTACACGCTATACAGAGATAATGGATATAATTTAGATATGTGTGTGCCCGTCTATGCACGCTATACAATCATGTGCGTACTTAGTACCTTTGCTATAGATATATACATCAAAGCATGTACGTATATCTTTTTGCTTCCTTAACTATTGCTTTGCTTTGGTAATTTCCCTTTTTCACTCACTGTCTTTCTCCGCTCTCCTGTGTTTTCTACTTTCTACTTTCTGCTGCTCATTCTATTTCCTCATTTTTTAGTCCTCTTCCACTTTCTATTGTCTATTGTCTATTCGCAGAAACAATATTTGGGCATAACATAATAGAAATGGAAAGAGGCAGGTTGGCATTTTTTATTTTTTTTTCTGATTGATTTATTGATTTTTTCTCGTATATATACTCTACTATCTTGTATTTCGTGTCCTGTTTAATAGTAAATGGTGAATGGTGGTGGTGAGAGTAGTGAAAGGAGAAGGGATAAAAGGGAATGATAAAACGGTAGAACCTGTAATATCCTCACCACGGAGGCTCATGCTATGCCAAGCCATACCAAGCCGGACCATGCTGTGCCGTGTCATGTCAAATAATTCCAAATTCTTAATCATACCATGACACGGACTCTTCTTTCTCCATTGGACATGACGACTTGTTCTGCAAAAGAGTGAAAAAACGTGATAGCTCATGGATTGTGAATTGTGAAGAGAGTTGACGTTGTCATAAAATTATTATGCACATTATATCTCTAATCTGTATGTACATATGTATGTGTACGTATACTTAGTACTTTTGGGGATATGTGTAAAATCAATCAAATAGCCTGTAATTTCAGTTATTGTTTTCCGAAGCTAATGTTTTGAGCAGGGGTTTGAACTGATTCTAGTTCTCCTTTCTCCTTTGGGTTGCGGATATCTAATAAATATTAAATTGCCAATTGCATGCAGAATTAAGGCTGCTTTAATGGCTACAAGTCACAAGTTGGCAAGTTTTCCTTCTCTTTCGCTTTTGTTTGTTGCAAATGCGGTGATGTCGTACGACACTGTCGTTGAAGGAACAAAGTAAAATGTATCGATATACTTGGTAGGTTTTTTAACAAAACGTACGATGAAAATGGGTAATAAATTCTGCAGGAAATTAATAGCTGAGCAAAATTCCAGTCCAGTCCTTCATTTGGATTTGGTGAACTGAATTACACTGAACATTGAACACTGAACTGAACAGCTGAACTCAGTAGTCAGTGTTCGAGTTTGGAGTAAATCACTTGACTTAACTTTTCTGCGTTATCTGTATATTTCTGCGTCTCATTCTGATTCTGGTTTTGACAAAGGAAAGAGAAAGTATAGAAAAGAAAGCGGAAAAGGAAAATTATGGGTCTGTATGGGAATGTAATGGAAGCGATAAGGAAAAGTTAAAAAATATTGTGGGATCACAGTTCAAGTTGGAGGGTGACGATTCAACTGTTCAAGCGTAGCAAGTAGACCAGATCAGGCCAGACCAAACCAGACCAGTCATTTGATGATGGTATGTGAATGTGAATGTGTGTTACTCAATGGTCACACGCAAAGAGCAAAGGAATGGTAGAGAATAAGAATAGAATATGATTGTAAATGCAGGGAGGAAAAGTCTCTTCTGTTCCTCGGTCGCTTACTGAATTGCCTGGTCCTTTCGTCCATTCAAGTTACTGTGCTCTTCTTTCTTCTTTTTTGATTTGGATTGGTTTGCTCGGTTGGCCCGATATCAAGTATCAAGTACCAAACCAAACCAAACCAGACCAAACCAGACTAGACTTTTTATGGTCTAGTACGTTTTTTCTTCTCTTTTTCCAGTTTTCCAGTTTCCCTGTTTTTCAACAACTGCTCTGTCTTCAATGTTCCATGTTCCCTGTTCTATGTTATGTACTTTCGGGTCAGAAGAAGCTATTTCCATTCCATTCTTGAGGCCAATAGATATATATGACACAAGGCGATTCTATTACTCTTCGCATGAGTCTCTACAGAATGAGCTATAGAATGGTAGAACACAAAAGAAAATGAAACTAATGCCTTTTCTCCTCGTCTTCCACTTCTTCTTTTCCTCCGTTTTTTATTCTTTTTTCCTACGTCTCTCCCTGGACGTTTGCTCTTGTCTTGTTCCTAAGTAAAGGAGTGTAAAATAGAAAGAAAGAAAGAAAGAAAGAAAAAGAAAGAGAAAGCGAAAGAACCAAAACCAACCAGAAACAGAACCAGAACCATGGCCAGCTTTTATTTCCTTCCATGAAAAAGATTACTTTCCTTTCTCTGTTTCTCTCTCCTCCCTCTCACTTTTTAGTCCTTGCTCTGTCTCTCAGTATTTCTGCAGTTTGTAGTTTGTAGTCGTTCAAGTTCAAAATAGGAAAAGGTACTAGAACCTAGAACTAGACTGTATATTGTGTACTGCTTCGGCTGGTCTATGCTGCCTCGCTGCCTCGCTCAATCCTATCTATTTTGGTTTGTTGTTGTTTTGTCTTTGTCTCTGGTTTTGGTTTTGGTTTTCTGCTGGGTGTGTGGGTCGAATTTACAAGGAGAAAGTAGAAAGTGAACGACTGTGAGGTTGTGTGAGGTACGTGAAGAACTTACTTTATTTAGCCCGTTTTCCATCTCAGTATTAACTTGGTTTCAATCCAATCCAACCAAGTCCAATCCAATACTCTTTCCTTTTGCCTCTCGTCGAATCACCGGAGGCCATAATACGATGACTCACATATCTCTTTCCTTTGCCGGCAAAGTCGTACAAATGTACATTGCACATATACATATGAATTCCAAGCTCCCTTATCCCTTTTGTCTTTCTCCTCCGTTACTTATCTATGTACTTTCTCTTTCACACGTCCCCTCTGTCTTTTCTATCACCACAGTTGTGTGATGTGTGTTGTGTGTTGGTGGAATGGAAACCACAAGGTTTTGTACGTAGTCCTGTTTTCGTAGCCATCGAGTCGGCTTAGGGTTTTTGGAGCTCATTTATTCTTTCTGAGATTTACGAAATACATTGTACTGGTACATTTGGTAGGAAAACGTCACCAACACATTGATGTAACTGCTCTTCCCTTGCCCTCTCCATCTCCCTCTCCCTCAAATACAACAAGGCCACATCTTTTCATATATCTAGAATCCAGATTCCAGAATCTAGACATATGAAAAGATTCAGGGATCTGGGGTTCAGCACTTTTTTATATTACTGTCAACAAATAACATGACATTCTTTGCCACCGCCGTTGTCGTTGTCTTTGTCTTTTGTTTTGGTCTTCTCCTTCTCCTGCTCTTGGTCTTTTGGAATCTTATGGATGAAATGGATCTTCTATTGTCTACTTTTTCTATCCTTTTTGTCTTGAAGACTTGAACCAATTTTTATGGAATCCTTAGAAAAATAACGCTCAGCCTCAAAATATATCACAAACCACCTCACACCACACACCACATGGCAAAGTTTATACAAAATGCCACATTTTTGGCCTGGAATCCTGACAGGAAACCAAAATATTGCTTTGAGAGATTTAGTCTCAATTTAAGTCAACCAACCAGTCGAGCTAAAGAAAATAAAAAGCATTTTGCTTTTTTATTTGGCTCGTTTAGTTTGGTTTATTATTTCCTTGTATATTCTAAACTCTCTGCACAGTAGGAAAATGGAAAATATTGCTCTGTAGATCACATTTTTGTTCAAAATTTTAAATTGCAGTTGTATCTAATATGTGATGTATATTACATATTATATATTATGTAACACATGAGTAAAAAACTAGTTTCATTTCCCTTTGTATATTTTATGCTCTCATGTCTTAAATATTAATAAGGAAGTTGATCTATTTGCAGTGTTTTTTTATTTAGCTAATGATGATCATAAAAGTCTACTTGTGGCTTGAGACTTGAGCTTTAATTTAAATGTACTAAAATATAATATTGACAAGGATTAATATGGTGTCGTCTGTCGTCTCATGTCTCGTGAAATATGTATAGAAGTTTATAACGAATGAAGAATGTCCTCTTATCATAAAATGTCAGTTATCTCATGAAAAAATGTTGAGTGTGAGGCTGTAGCTACAACTATAATGTGTATGACTATGAAACAATGAACGTGCTTGTATTTAGATTAGCTTGTTACTATGCTCCATGTTCTCGAATCTCGAGCCTAGAGTTTCGAGTATGTAGCCATCTTGACTGGAAGGAGGTAAAAAAGACTCAAGTTGATGACAGTTTCTTTCTCAAAGATTGATTAGCATAATGTTCAGCGTTCAGCAGATTGAGCTCTCGCAGTCGTAGTAAAAAAATTTTGCCAAAGAACTTTTTGTACACATTCTTTTTAAATAAGTACTGATTGTTGAGTGTTGAATGTTGAGTTTTAATCTTTAAATCAAATGCAGATGCCTCCAAGCTCCAAGCTGCCCGTCATTTGTTCTGATATCCGTAAAGTAAAGTCTTCAAGTCTTCAAGTCTATTTATGTAATAGTGAAAAAGTCGCTCAAGTGAATCTGCATAGAACTCTTGAACACATTTACCTATACTTTGAACTAAATGGACTAGTACAAAAAAAGACAGAGGAGACGAAAAAGAGAAAAGGATTGCTGTTCTCTTTTTTCGGTTCATATACATTTTACATCATACATTGTACATAGATACCTTTGCATGGGGAATGGAGAAAGAGAGAAATGCAGATATTTTACTTGTTTCCGTGTTTTCATCCTCCCTTCCTTTTCAATTACCGTTCCGTCTTTTCTTTTCACTGTCAAATTTTGAATCAAAGCTAGAAAATAGGATTTGGGGATTGAGAAGAGCCCTGAGAGAATTCCTTGTCACGTAATATCCACGTCTAAATGTCTAAATGAATATCAGGTTTAGTAATCTCCTGCATGGCATGTAAATTGTAAATAGGCTTTGTTATTATCCACACGTAGATGGTAGATTTGATAAAGGATTTGGAATTTGGAAGGTATGGGAAATGGGAAAACCAAAAGTTTCAATCCAGTGTAAATGTTACATGTATTCTTTGACATGCCATGCAGATTTCGGGATGTACAAAGTACACGTAATACGTAAACGTGTGTAAAAAAACATCTGGTCCCTCTTCATTGAAGTTCCTTGTTTTTTTCTTTCACTGCTTCTAATGTATTTTACCTTCTTACAAATATAAATACAAATATAAATAAAATGGTACAAAATTCAAATCTAAATCATGATCGAAATAAATGGAGGATGGAAAAAATAAAAGAAAAGGTTGACTTGAGTCTTGAGTTGACTTGGATTAAAAACATTTTCCGTGTTTATAAAATTGAAAACCCCACGACATCATTATTTTTTATCATCTCATTTTCCATTTTCCATTCTCTATTCTCTAATCTCTATAATCCAGTCATTATATGATGAAACAGATTCCAAGTCTTTGGAGTTTTGAGTTTTGAGAGCAGTAAAACTCAACTAGTTACTTTTTTATACGGAATGATGATATTTTTCACTGATAATATTACAGCTTACAACACTATTAGACATTAGCCATTTGAATCGGATCATGTACACGCGGGTTCATCCTTCATCCTTAACGAACTTCAAGCAGTACAATTTAAAAGGGTAAAAACGTAAGAGTTCGGATGGAGAGTAGACGAGCAGAAGAGGAAGAACTGAAACTGAAGGATCTCTATTTTCTTTTTCCTTGAACATGAAGATGAGGCAGAGATTTAGAGGATAGTACGCATGTAGCATATTATATACCTATACTGTTGTAAAAAGTAGTACTGCTCCTATATTAGATAGTCTGCACTCCTCAAAAAGAGAGTCTCGAGTCTCAAGTAGCTATGGTATAGTTAGAGAACGGACAGTAGAATAATCAAGGATAATTTCCATGTATCACATTAGGTATATTTACACACTACTTTTTACATCTAGGTTCCCTAATATAATATGAAAATCTATTGACGAAAATCCATGCATGTAGAATGTAGAGACATATACATAGTTTTAAGCACAGAGTCATAGACTTCATGAACGAATAACACGGTATATTTTTAGACAGGAAAGGATTTTCTCTCTGAAAATCTCTGATGTTGAAGCACACATACACACAAGAGGTAAAGTTGAAATTCAGAAGCACACTTGGCGACTAATCCTTCCGTCGTTCATTGCTTTTTCTGTCTTCTCCTTGTTGTTGGTTGATTCGTGTGTGAATGGTGACTGAATGAGTTTGAGGATGTTTCAAAATCTGTGTCTGTGGTTTGGTTTGGTTTGGTTTGGGTACAGTCTGAGTCTGAATTTTTGACTGGTTCTGTGACTGTGTGTGAGATAGAGTGCGAGCTGACAGTTTCATCAAAGAAAATATTTGCATTTCCTCTTCACAAGACGTGTAATTGAAGTTCTTCTTTTGGAATTAACTAGTGGAAAAAAAATCCGTGGAACTGGAATCCTGACTCCTGACTTTAGTACATCAGTATCTTTTTGAAATGTGCTTCATGGGTTCACTTCATTTTTGTTTCTGTTATTTGTGATTTGTGAAAGAATACCTAAAACTTACAGTATACAATATACATAGGATAGCATAGAGTAACAAGGACGACTTTGATACTTTGATGTAGTATTAAATTATAGTGAAAATTTCATTGAAATTTAAAACGCATACTATTTTAATGAATTAAGTAAAAAAAAATAAGTAACTGGAGAATTCTATATTTTTTATACAATTTTTCATTTTTTGTAATACCCATTCCAACTGGAAATTGAAAACTGGGAACATAGTTAGATAAAGTTCTGTTGGAATTTCAATCTAGAGTTTTTTTCAAGTTTCAAGTACGTACTTCCTTTCAACTTTCAACTTGTGTCCCCATTATCATAATCATCATCATCAAAGTTATCGTTATCGTCATCGAAAAAGTTTGTAAAGGGGGAAAAAGAGTTTTTTCAGTGAAAATGGATCTACTTCTTTTGAGTGTAGTTGTCATAAGTATTCTCGCCAGTTTGATGTTGTGTTTGTACTTCCTGGTATTAAAAGAGTATTGCTTACACGCTCAGCTAGACGCGGCAGAACCGATCGATCCACCAGAGAGTCCCTCATAATAATTAAGTGAGGTGATCATGTCATGTGATGTGTTTGTAACTTGTAACGTTGTGTACAGTGCAGAGTGCAGAGAGTACAATGTACAATTTACATTGTACAAATTTGCTATCAAATATCAAGGTTTCTGACATGATTATACTAATAAGTCTATGGATTCTTTTTTTCTATTTTTTCCATTCCAGGTGTGGACAATGTTGTTTGAAAGTGGCAGTAACAGAAACCATTATCAAGCGGCGGAGGTGAACACCAGTAGTTCCAGTTCCTCTTCTGCTCCCCAGCCCAATTTGACCAAGTATCCCAGAAGGTATATAGCATCATGACAATTTTCTTTTTACTTTGTACATATTTTTTAAATAATAAAACTGTATGATTTATAATTTATTTAATCAGTGTCTAAAATATTAAAATTTATCATGCATTTCGAATTATGTATTGTGAATTTTTTACTATGTATGGAGAATGTAGTGAAAGTAATACGTACATATAGTGAAGAATGCTTTCTTGCTTTTGATGTTTCAGCTCGGCGGAACGAGAGTCGTGGAGCGTCGGAACGACCACTTTTACAGGTCTTCATACTACCAGCAATCAAATCGGGTTAGGCCTCTTACTTCAAAATCAACAGAACCTCCTGAATCAACAATCCATTTCCTCCGCTTCATCCACTTCATCTTCTGTCCCACCAGCTGAAAGTGATAGTGTAAATAATAATAATAATAATAGTAATAGTAATACTAATAGTCAACATCTTCATCGTTATCTCCTCCATAGTCATAACAATAATGGTGGTCACGACTCATCCAGTAGTTGTTATAATAATGTAGTAGTGAACCAACACCGTTCTCCTCCTCCACCTCCACCTTCATCTTCAACTTGTTCTTTGTCTCCTCCTCGTAAAAATGATAATGAATGCGCCAATGAGATTCTAAGTGAACTTGATCTCGTGGCAAGTATTAATATTAGTCTTAACAACTTGAAGAAACAACAACAGCAGCAACAGCAACATCAACAGAAAATACACCAGCAACGGCAGGAACATACCAGCACCAATAAAGTTGTCTACGATAATACAAAGTCTAGTACTCCATTGGATTTTGGTGTTGGTGTTGGTGAGTCCGTTTCAGCTTCATCAGTAGTGTCTGTGGATGAAAATAAAGATATTATTACGACAAATAACTCTTCTACGAATTTGGTGACAACCATTCCGACTCTGACTCCGATTCCAACTCCAACTCTTGCCACTACGGGAAATATAACATTAGAAAGTAGAGAGAAAATGTCGGACGCGTACTTATCAGGTGTCAAGCCGGAGTCTTTAAAGCATAATAATAACAATTTACGTCAAGGACCATTGTCTGCTCCCAATACTCCAGAGACAATGAGGAAACATCAAATCCTTCTTCAACGACGCGATCTTCCTATTCTAAGCCATTCCATGTATGTTTCAGCCAAAAAGGAGAAAATGGAGTTCAATCAGATGATGATGAAAATGAATGAGAGAGGAGATCGCCCACTCTCATACCATGGACATCGGTCATTTGAGTCCAATTCATCTCCGACACTGACCGTCAATAAAAGACACGTGGGCAGTGCATCATCAACTGCAGCATCTACAGCCAGGAGCAGGAAAGAAGCTACCCTATTCAATCGACGGTCTATGCCCAGCCCATATCTAGAAAACCGATTCCGGGAGAAATTTGGTAAATTGATTTTGATTCCTCTCTAAGCGTATTTCCTTGTCTCTCTATCTCTCCTTCTCTTTCTTTTATGTACATGTATGGATATGGATATGGATAAAAGAATAGGCAGAATATTACATAAAAGTCTCCCGTAAAAATTGTGCAGTACTCTTTATAGAAGAAAATACTGATGGAATTTGTAAGATTGTATTATTTGCAATAGCCTCTCTCCTCTATTTTGTCAAAAGAAAAGTGATTGTTATTGTTACGGTTATTCCTATTGTTGTATTATGTTCTCCTTCACACCAACAGTTTACACAAAGAAAATTGATTTTTGTGCTGGGCATTGTGCGAATGTGGTGCATTTCACCCTAAAACTTGAAAAAGAAAAAAAGGGAAAGTAATTGAAGATTCTACGAGCATTCAATTGTATTGTATTTTGTTTTGTCCAGACTCCAAACTATTCATAATTTTTATTCTTTCTGTTTATTTTTCTAGATGTTTCAGCTCTGGACACAAATCTTCCTCGTATAGACTTGGAAGCAATTGAAAACCATTTACGATTGGCAAAAGCAGAGGAACAGAAGGTACGTTCTATTTTTGCATTTTGATCTCTATAGTTTAAATCAGTATAGCATACTTGCGAAAACTGTGTTTATTGAAAATATTTGATATTATTTGGTATTTGATATTTGATACACAACAAGTACGTAGCAAATAGAAAAACGTGTACATGAAAATTCTTGGTATTATTTCCATTTATACAAAAGATTTGTTACAGCAAGTATTTACCAAGTACCTACAAAAGTACTTTTTTGTTTAGATTCACTCAAGCAGAGCCAAATATTAATTTGAAAAATGTTTTACGACTCTAAAACTTTTGTAATATCCAGTATCATAAGTGTACATGAATAGCTCAACTTCTTTCACAAATCCGACTCACTTTGCTCAAGGAGGAATAAAATTTTGAGCATGTACAAAATGTACTACGTACAATTTTTAATGAAAAAAAATACACAACATGAAAACAAATAACAAATAATATAAAACAAGGGATTAAAAAAGTTATGGTGTTGGTACCATTAAATTCAATGTAATGATATACACAATGCACAACAGCGTAAAGAGTAAAAGTCTGGCAAGGCACTGATGCTGCTTTCTTTCTCCGGTACTTTTCTGTTTCGGCAATTATAAAATTTGAGTTTAATATCACCGTTCACCGTTTTAGGAAGTGTACGTGCACACAAGTGTGTTTCAGATTTACTCGTTCCAGTTTTCAGTTTCCAGTTTTTAGTTGAATGGAAGTAGCAGACTTTCCTAATTTGTATTATTATTTTACAATGATACGGAGCACATTTCTAAAACTGGTTTCTAGTTTCCAGTTTCTAGTTTTTCGAGGATTTTGTTTGTCTGCGCTGTTGTTGTTTTGTTGTTGAAAATTAAAAAATGTTGAAAGGTTTTGTTTTCTTTCACTGTTCAATGTCCACGAAACCCTGCACTGTGTTGCGTAGACACTAGATACTACATACTAGATACCGTCATTGCGGAAAAAACTACTGGCCAAAAAACTATTGCCCTGCATTAAATAGATTCCCGTTACTAACAAAAGTATTTGAATAATAAATTGTCCGCGGTAGTTGTTTTCACAGTGACGGTAGAAAATAAAAAGTCTCTATTTTTACTGCATAAGTACATGCATATTTGCGTATAATACTTAAAAGGATTAAACCGAAATCCGTCGTACATACTACATAATATATCATGTATCTTATAAATTGCGTCTTGTATTACATGCTCATTTTACATGGCAGTACATAATATATAATATATATTGAAAAACATGCAGACGTAAACGATTTTATAATAGAGGTCTGTAGAGGAAATTGAAAGTAGCTTCAGTTTTTGCAAACACATTCCCTTTTTCCCCTTGATTTTTTTGTCCTTCTCCTCCACGAGTTTTGCGTTTTTATATTGTCCTTTGTTGGAAAATGTTGTGCTCGTGCGACAAGTAGATATATCCCAAGTCCTGAGTATTGAGTATAGAGTGTACTGAACAAAAGATTATTTATATGCCCAAAATACATAAGATTTTGGCTAGTTTATATATGTGTATAGTGTGATCTTGAAATATAATCATGACGAGTATTGTACTATCCCTAATAGTTTTTCATTTTTCGATGCAGGTTTATACAAAGTACTAAGGCGTTCAAGCAGAAATTCAAATGCGCATTTACATTTATTTTTTGAGTTGCGTAAGCCAATGTGTAGTGATTTCTATTAGAGCGAATAGCACGACGAGACAACATCACGGTATTCGAGAGTTCAAAGTACATTTGATATTTTAGAAAAAGGTGTAAAAAGTTTCCATTGTGTATTTTTTATTTAAAAATTAAACTTCCAGTTTCATTTTTGTTTGAACTGCCTGGTATCTATATTTTGATACGTCCATGTGCATTGTGCATAGACCTTTTTTGTACATGTATCACGAACAGCGAACAGACAAGAGACAAGAAGCAAAAACCGAGGTTTTGCTGTAAAGCAGTAGAAGCATAAAAATATTAAGACTTCTTACACCATTTTAATGGCTATTATTATATTAGGTATTAGGTGTGTACTATACATATAGTGTTAGTCCGTTCATTCTACATACACATGTACAAGCAAAGTAGCTCTCTTCTCTCTTTCCTTTTCGCTTCTTCTTTCGTTCTGTTTTAGCAGTGTCTCTCTATAAATATAAGTCTGTGTATAAGATTTCCCATACAGAAGCACTAGCATATAATTGGTTCGTGCAATGTACAATGTACACAGTACATACAATCCAACAACCTTATAAAATCCGTATCCGGTGGCGTCGGTGTCTGAGTCAGGGTCTAGAGAAATGGCCATTACT
>JAQGBH010002602.1:0-23551 GCA_034698265.1 Sminthurinus aureus
TTCTCGTTTTGAGAGTAACATTTTTACGAGACTCTCGACTAATTTCCGAGACAACAAATTCGAGATTCCATTCTCTAAGTATAATACACATTTCTCTCTCTCTCTCTTTCTCTCTGTGTGTGTGTGTACTCTTTCTGTGTGTATCAACCTGCCTCTTTCTGTTGTGTCTTGTATCTCAAATTGGTTTTGTATGTATACATGATATTTTGAGTAAATTTGAATGTATATTTATTGTACAAAAATTAAGAAGTTGTCTTACCTGGACAAGTGGAATGTTTATGCACCTTCCAGTCTGTTTCTGTCATCGTCATTGAACACAAACTGCATTGTAAAGTAGGAGGTGGATTCGGAAAATGAATAGCTTTCAAATGTGTTTTTATTTGTGATTTACCATTAGGTTTGAAATTGCACCCAGTAGTAGGGCAATAAAAAACTCTGTAACGATTAGAAGAACTTGAAGTATCATTTCCTCTATGCTTGAATTCAGCAAATACTAATTTTTTTAGCAGACGTTCAATAACAACGTCGTTTGATTCAGATTCAATTTTAATTTTACAACATGTTTGTTTTTCAGTTTTTGAAATCTTTGCTGGTTTGACCTCTGAACTCAAATCTCCAAATTCTTCATCACTACTACTACTACTACTACTATCATTATCACTTGAATCTCCATCTCCATTGTCAAATTTATCACTGGATTCCACAATATGTTGCTGTTGATCAATGATGTCGTTTTCGTCTAAATGATTAGAAGCACAATTACAAGGTAGTTCACATTGGACTACTTTATCCAGCACGGATTCATTTTGTCTTCCAAACTGAATCTTGTTCATTTCTAAAATTTCTTGAATTTTCTCTTCAAGTTGACGTTTTAGACTTTCGATATATTCTTCACAACCTTCATGGCTAGATCTGAGGATTGACATGGAAGCAAGTATTTCATTTAGTTCAGCATTCAGACGAGATATTTCTTTTTTATCTTGTAAATGAATTGACACTATTTCTTCTTTTGATAGTTGGAGTAATTTAATTCTCTCATTTTCCTCAGAAGTCAAAGCTGTAGCAGGATGAATTTTTTGATTAACTAATAATCCTTTTGCTTGTTGTACAGAGGACAAAGTAGTTGAGGGAGAAGTAAGGCGACAAATACGAAGTCCTTGCCTTTTCAATTTTTTCTTACCAGCCACTGAATTCATGATGATAACGGATCCGAAAAATATATAAAACAAAACACAAAACAGTCGTCGCACAAAAAAACCAAAAACAGCAACAAACAACAAACCAAAAAAATATGTAGCCAAAGTTTTTAGTTTTTTTCGAGCATGGATTATGAAATAAATTCAAAGATTATACCGATAGAGGGTCATATTCATGTTCATAAAAGAAATGCTGGATTAATAAAGTGAGAGAGAGATTATAAATCGTAAAACATAGATAGAGAGACAAAGAGAGAGAGAGAGAGAATGACACATTTTTCTGGAAAAACAGACCAAATAATTTTCAATTGCTTGTTTGAAGTGTAAATTTATGTTTTTATTTTCATGCGGTATTTCTTGTTCCATACACACTCACAACATCCTATAATTACATAAATATTTCATGATTCAAGATAACGTACATATAGTCATTACATTAGCTTAACATTGCAGACTATCGTAGTTCTCATTAACCAAATTAAATATAAAAACTAATGTAAAGATTGATCACATTCCACACATTCGTTTGAAAAAAACCTTACATTTCATTACATATACATAATATACATACAGTGTGTATTTATTTTTGCTCAAATGAGATTGGAATGCGAGGAATGTATACATACATAATATACATACAGTGTGTATTTATTTTTGCTCAAATGAGATTGGAATGCGAGGAATGTATACACTCAAACTCAGAACTATTTTGTCTTCATTATGTATTATTATAATCCAAAACCTAATCAATGCTGCAGTTTTCTTAAATTACCGCATTATAAAAAACATGTTTACTTCCTCCGTCACTACCGTATTTGATAAAATTCTTATGCATAGGTTATAGAAAAAATGTATACTTTTTTAGTACACTCAATCTCTCATTAATTATAATTATCTGTGTTTTTATTTATTTTCAGAGACCGCCTGTTGTGAAAAGGTAGGTGAAACCAACCACCATCTATAATCTATAAACATTGCAGTATAATGTCTACTAGTACTACTACTACTACTACCACCATCGCTCCTATATTATTATTATTACTACTTTACGTCTTTGTTTGTTTTCCGGCCCGTACTCACAGTCAGTTTCAAGACTCGAGACAATCTCTTTACCCTTTACCGTACCGTAGTTCAGAATTCATGCTGTTATATTTATACATGGTTTATCCTTCGTAGTACTCTTTCACTCTTATTTCTTATTATATTAGGGATGTAGGGTGTAGGATGTAGAATGTAGAATGTATTATGGAAGGAAAACATTCCCAGAAAGTGAAAGCAACTTTTCTCTTTAACCATACTCAGTCTAACTGCTTACAGTTTACTGCTAGTTGTTAGTGCAAGTGTAGTGGAAAGTAGAATAAAAATATAATGGTACATAAATAGTAAATAGGCTTTTCAAACTACCATTCATTGCAAAAGTTGAAATTCAAATGGGATATTATTATAAATGGGAAGTTGACTGGTTAATTTACTTTTGATAATTTTTCATGCCACGTCCACTGAATTTCCAGAATAAACGCCAAAATAAATGCGTCATTATCCAATTGCCATTATTAGATTACACTTTCACACTCTACGTACTAAATTCTAAATATTATTATTATGGAAATTTTTATTATTATATTATGATGCATTCTCTATGCAGAGTACATATATAAAATAATAGTTTCATTTCCCACTTTCCTTCATTCAATTTCCTCTTCCCCCTTGAACAATATTATAAATACCATCCATTATTTAGACATATATCATACAGTATTTATGTACAGGGTTTAGTGAGTAAGTGCAAGTTAGATGGTATGAAGCACATTAATCAGAGTGATTATGTTTGTCCAGTCGGAAGTAGAAACTCATAATCATAATTTACTACAAAGGGATGAAGAATTGAGAATGATGCAAAATTCAAAATGTAAACGTTTGAAAAATGATTGGTTTGGTTTTAGGTCGGTATGAGTCCAGAATGTCTACCACTTTGTTCCTACGATGCCTCTATGAGTGATATCCGAGCTCTTGCTCTCACTTGTGCTCACGAATTTCACACACTTCTTCGATGTGCTGCTGGTGGTCGGGATCATCGTAACTGTTGTACACGCCGAGGAGTTTCTGAAACTTGTCTGGATGTTTGTAATGCTCGTGTACCTGACAGTCTTCTCTCGATGGCCGAAGAATGTTTACCATTCATTGGAAATATTGTTCAATGTTTTGAAGAAGGAACCGAAATTATTCCTGGACCAGTGACCGAATTCCATGTGGATTATATTTCTGATGATAAGGTACAACTTTCATGGGAAGCTCCAGAAAAATCCAATGTAACAGGCTATGAAGTTCATTATGATGTGGCCGATCCAAGTTTGGCCAGGGATATTGCTCCACAAACTCACAGTGTAAGTTTTAACCTATGTTTTTTTGTTTTTAGATGTTTTTTACAGCTTGATATGAAGTAGATTATTATATTATTTTACAACATGCTGTTGTTAAAAGCTGTTAATGTTTTGTACTTTGTTCGTTTTACACCTTCTGGTTTTGTCCAACTTTCAACTTTCAACTTTTCCATTAACTTTTACTTTACTTCCCTTTCACATGAACAGGAAGAACCATGTGAAATTTTCAGTACATCTATTATGTGATGATATTTTTTCCTGAAAATCATAGATACAACAACAAGCAGACTTTTGTCTTTTAGTTTTAGATAAACTAGGAGAAAGTTAATGATGGGAGGGAATTAAAATGTAATTTTCAAGCTTACAATTAGGTAAAGCCTTGAACGTTGAATGTTGAACTTATGCACGAATTCACTTCGAACCTCAGTTGAGCTCAGCTAAGCTCAGATAATTCTGAAGTGAACGTAGAATATTATGTGTATGTTATGTGTGTGAACTTTTTCACATACACTTAGTATCTAGAATCTAGAACCTAGAATCATGTTTTTTTGTGCAAAGAAGAGAAACAAAGTACAACTTTTTAAGAAAGGAAGGAGAAAGAACGTCAAGTTCAGGAAAAATCTTTCTATATTTGCTTATGATGCTGTTCTGTAATTATCATAAAAAGTTTATCTACAGTCTACAACGAATAATTCCTTTGATATATTCTATACGCTACACTATGCATTGTATATTGTATATTATGTATTATATTATTATTGTATTAATTTTTACAGATCAATGTGACAGATACACGTACAGAAATTACTGGTTTGACGACAAATGCAACATACAAATTCTACGTTGTCAGTTTCAATGAGCATGGATCTTCCGTTCCTTCATCAATTATTCAAGTTAATATTTCAGCAAATTGTAAGTCCTTTTCTTCATCATTTCAGTCTAATATGTAACAAAAAATATTACGTATTACAAATGCACACACATTATGCTTTTAGTGATGTTTTATAATTATTTAAAATTTAATATCATATGGTTTGCATTTATAATTTATATAGCATTCAATGGCACACGAATCCCTGGAGTTTTGTCACCACCTCACTCTCTTGTTGTGGCTACTCATACTGCTCTTTGGGTCCAGATTGTTTGGCAACCACCAGTTTTTGCCCACCCAACAGACAAAATTACCTACAGGTACTTATTACAAATATATTACATGCACTTTCCAAGTCACTGTTCACAGTAACTATTTTGAAGTATATTATGTTGTAGTAAATAAAGGCAAGGGGATGACTTGATGATTCTAATGATGATTTGTGTACAGAGTCTACCATCGAAGTGTGAAGGAGACAAAATATCAGATGAATGAGACAGTCGTAAACTCGATTACATTGGACAGTCTGAAACCCAACTCACAATATATTGTCTATGTGACAGCCGTGAATAACAAGGGAGAGTCACCAGCATCTGAAACATTAATTGCCTGGTCAGACCCTGCACACAGCCCGTTCGTTGAGGTACGTGTACAGTTTACACATTATACAATTTACAATTTCTTGTCTTTTGTTTTAATTCCCCACCACTTAAATGTTCTCCTTGTTTACATCATGTACATTGTTTATAATTTACTCTCATTTTCATCTCATAAACAAGTAATAAATCTTGATATTCAAAATTCAAAACATCAAGAAAATACAACGAAAATACTCTTATAAGGAATCTTATATTATATATACAGATTTCCACTATAGGTAGACGATGAAAATATTTCGTTATAGTTAATAGGGATCATTACGTGTATGCACCTCGACCTGTATAAAAATCCCAAAGGTTTAAATTTCACATTTGATACCAGGCACGTGTAGGTTGAGAGTGAAAGAAAAGTTGTTGAATCTCAAATCTCAAAAAAATTTACAAGTAAACTCTTTTCATGTATGGTACTATTGAATAAATGCACATAGTTCCTTGGTCCTTGGTATAAAATATGCAAAGGCTTTTTTCTCCTTTTCTCTCCTTTTCACTCTCCTACAGTATTTATACTTAACTTTCCCATTATATTGCAGTTTATGTGACGTGTATGTCTTTGAAATGCAGGGAGAATGCATAAGGATCACAAGGAATTTTATGGTGGTTTTGAAATTCAAAAGAAGTGTTTTTATGTGTTAGTGTTATGCGTAATATGTAGTGTAGTGTGTAGTTTAAAGTGTAAAGAGTAAAGAGTTTTCATGTTAGATCACTCATTCATTTCATTCACATTTCCTCGAGGACTGAGAGAGCACTGAGCAGTGAAAATTTTTCTTTTGCCACTTTATTATACAAAGAAACTTGTGAATCCTACATCCTACATCCTAAACTCGTCTTCTTCAGCTTTGTCGCTTCAAAACTACACAGGGTGAATGAAGACCGTACCATGAGAAATTCTCAGCCGTCACATGGAATTAACATATAAAAGCATGAGTTACAATTTACTACCTATACATTAGAATGTATATAGAATACATGTAGAATGAAAGAGAAGAGTCGAAGGATAAGCAAAAGAAGAAGAAGACGGCGAAGCAAGAAGCAAAAGATGAGGAAGAAATTTTGTATTCTGTACATATATTACACAGAGAAAGTTTTGAAGTCTCATCTTTTCATCCTTTTTCTACGTTTTCCTTATTCTTGTTCATCTTGTGGAAAATATGTGTGAAAGTTGGGAAAGAGAGGATTGTGAGAGAATTTTCTCTTGTACAATGTACAATGTACAAGTCTCACAATAATAATAATATAAAATATACATATAATATATTCCATATTCTATAGAAAATATAGAAAGAGGAAATTATCACATTGGATAATCCCTTTTAGATTCATTTTATGCATTCTCCTGATTCTCCTGTGTGTCTCGTGCCTTGTGTCATTACCTTTGACATTGCATGGAAGACTGGCTATATTTCTACCATCTCTTAAATGCCTTTATGTCATCTACCATCTACAATGAAAAAGAATGCAGTCAAAGATGTGTGTTGTATAAAAGCATTGAAGCAAGTTTCTCCATTCTGTATTATTCCTCTGTAAAAAAAGGTCTTTTGACTTGTGTCTTGGTGTCTGGGATCTGGTATATGTGTCTATGTGTCTAGTGTCTACGTGTGCCTTTGAAGAAAAGGAAACATGACAAATTATACTTTAAGTTAATCATCGTCACAAAAGTTTCATCTCTTTCTCCTTTTCCCCACTGTTTTGTGTACATATCCAGTCGAACAAAGAAAGATTTACATTTACATTCCATTATACTTTTTTTTCTCCTTTTTGACTTGTCAGCTATTAATGTTCTGCTGTACCATTAACCATTTTACGTTATATTCTCTATGTATTCTCTACTCCACAACCCACATTCAACTCTATGTATGCAGTGTATTTTCTATCTTCTATCTCTTGTAGTCTATTTATATGCACAATTGTCTGACAAGCAGGATCTAGGAGAAAGATGAGTAATATCTTTTCCTTCTTTCGTAGAGAGACATTTGTTGAAGCTAACTTCATTATTGTCTTTATTATTATAATTATTACTTTGTCGAGAGAAGTACAGTAATTACACAATATAATAGATAATATTTTGTGTTATGTTCTATATGTATACATACATGTATTATGTTTTATGTATTATTATTGTGGTATTGCAAAGTCAGAGAATATTTTTATAAAATAAAGCTAAAAGAAACCTCTAGAATTGAGCATTGAGAATCGTGAATCCAGGATTGCAATAATTAAAGCTTGAATTCTGAATTCTGTCTGCTCTAGATATATTATGTATTATGTATTATGTTTACTCTTATCCATTGTTTTTCATACATTTCTCTTTATTAATGGTCTTATTGTCTAGTTTAGTCTAGTAGAGATTGAAGAGTAATGGAAAGTCGTGATGATGATGATTATGACGAGTCCGAATGGATGTATGTGCACAAAGTTAAAAGTCAAATCCCTTTGGGGATGAGATACGAGTGACAGGAATGATGAGAGATGAACATTGTTCCTCCGAATATATTTATACGTATATATCTATGTAGCCATTAGCCATGTATTGTGTACATTATACGTAGATAAAGACAAGTATATAGGAAAAGAGGGGAAAGTTAATGTTTGTTTTATTTGCAAACGAAGGAAATGAGGAAGATGGGGAAAGAGAAATGGAAATAGACGAGGTTGATGATGATGAATTGGACTTTCTCTCTCCATCTCCAGTTTCTTGTTTTCATTCGTCATCCACTATTGTCCATTTGTCTGTATACTGTATACTGTAAATGTGTGGTATGTAACATAATAGATAATAATGTGTCTATAATATATTTTTCAAATATTATATTACAGCCACCAAGAATCCAACCATCAAACATGCTCATTGAAGGAAGAAGCATGACCATCGTCTGTGTTGCTTTGGGTGACCCACCACCAACCATCTCCTTGTACATTAATGGAAAACAGATGAAACAGCAGAAGAACAGACATTTGACCTATGTCGTTGAAAATATTACTCGTGATATGGGTAAGAACTGAAAATAAGATGAGCGGAGGACATTGATACTAATCATAATTAATCATAATCTTAGTCACTATTTTATTAAGATGAGGAGGACTAATGAAGAAGTTATGTTAAAATATTTTATGATGATATTACGGTTTACGGTTACTAAATATTATCTTCTTTTTGTTATTTTTTTTATTTTTAGATCTTGTGTCGTGCTATGCGGATAACGGTTATGGAACACCAATGCAAGCTGCAAGAAGAATTCAAGTTTCTCATAAACCTAGTGTTAGTGGACCTGATGTGACCTATACAAGTCTCGGAGATAACACTGTGATTGAATGTGTCGTCTCGGCTCATCCCGATCCCAAAGTTGTGTTTTGGAGAAACGAAAAAGAGCGTGTTCCAATTGTGACTGGAGCAAAATATAATATTGAGACTGAACAAAAAAGTGTTGAAGTAAGTTGATCCTCAAATCTTGTATTCTATTTCATATTATTATGGAAACAAATGATTATTTAAATGGATTTTCACATTGAACATCATTTTCTACATGATATTCAATACTGAGCAATGTTTGTACTTTGTACATGTCATGTAGCATGTAGAGAGAGCGAGAGGATAAACTATAAACCGATAAAAAAAAAGGTGGTTTAGTACAGCATACTATTATTTGTATGAGAAGTGAGGAAGAGAAATGATGAATTTTATACAGGGCGTAAGACAACAATATACATGTAGCTAAATTGGTTACAATTCATGTACCATGTCGCACACCATGTAAAATGTATGGAATGATTAATGGACCTTTACATACTGTATATATATATATATATATATATATATATGCGCGAGTCTACACGTTCATTTCTCAAGTCTGTACATTTTGTAGCTTTTTTTTTGTTGATTTTATAAAAGTCCTTCTCGTCTCTCAGATCTCGTAGTGTTATATATATACATAGTGTACATACTATTTTGAAAATGAATACATGAATATAATGTACATGAATATAAGATTTGTTTATTTATGAATTTTATCCATTTTTTTTAGCAATTACAAAGTAAGTACAAATTGCGAATCTCAAATGTCACCGAACAAGACCAGGGCAGTTATTCCTGCGTAGCTGAAAATGTAATTTTTTTACAATAATATAATATATTATCCTGTATAATGGTTAATCTAATATGATATATTATCATAATATATGAGCATTTTCAATTTTCCTCTTTAGAGGTGGAAGTTTTATATTTATCCTCTTTTTCTCATTTCTTTTAGGTTTTTGGTGACGATAAAAAGACATTCCAACTTCAAATACGTAAACCACAAGTAAGTTTATGAATTACTTTGATATTTGATGTTCTTTCTCATGTCTTCTTTATATCATTTTTCATTTCACTTTTCTTTTTAAACAAAACAAGGTTATATGGAAAAATTTATTGTATTTTGCATATCAAAACTGACGCTTTTGGATTGTCTTTTCTTGGTGTTCTACATTATTCCATTACAAATTGCAGTAATACTCGTGTGTCTCGTGTCATACCATGTTTTTATTTATTTTCTAATGTACAATTTATATTACTTTAGGATCAAAGCGGTAATATCTCTGCTTGCTGTCGTGCAGCTGGTGTGAGTCCTGACTGTATCGACGCTTGCAACTTTTTCATGGATATAGGAGATATTATTAATAAACCACAGTGCCTACCTGACTTTGATAAATTAATGCGGTGTAGCTCAGGTTTGTTTACATTTTTCAAATATAAAATGTATTATGTATGTACAATAAAACAATCTCAAACATATTTAAATAATATTTTGTAGTATCTTTTCTTATTTTGAAACAATTTTCATGTGGACTAACTTTTGAATTTATTCAATTTACCTATATATTTTACCTCCATTGTGCTATCCAATTTTTGAGCGATTTTTTATAGTAAAAAAGTAGCAAGGCCGTAAAAACATGTTTTTCATTTGTTTTGTTATTAAATTAGATGGTAGGGATCACCGAGCTTGCTGCAGTAGTTGGGGAGTTCCAAAGCGTTGTTTAGACTGGTGTCGAGGTGAACCTTTAGGCTCAAATGGTGGACTATGCGTTCTACAAAATACCCCGTCCATTCTCAAATGCTTTCATGAAAATAGAGGTAAATATACATAATATTATAGTAAAAGGTCATACGTAAACTTTTCTTGAAATAAAAGCTAGTAATATTCACATGTTAATAACTCTTTCATGTATATGTGAATAGAACAACTTCCTGGACCACCTCTAAATGTGCGAGTAGAAATCATTTCTGAAAATGAAGTCAAGATTCTCTGGGATCAACCCGCAATAAATCCACATCGAGCGAATATTTATCGGTACAAATTAACATAATACATCATAATATAACTCGAATGTTTTTTTCTGATGCTTTTAATGTTTGTGTGTAGGATAGTCGTAAGAAAGTACCTAATGTTGTTAAACCTGAATTATTTATTATAAAATATTTATTGTAGCGTATTCTGGCGTCAAATGGGAGAGAAGATGTCCCAAAAGATTGACACAAATGAAACTAGTGTCCGAATTAAAAATCTCAAAGCTGGAATTCAATATGAGACTGTCATTAAAGCAGGTAACTCACAAGGAACTTCAGTACTCACTCCTCATCTCCTCTTCTACACAGAGGACAATGCCATATCCTCAGCTCGCACCGGTAAATTTTTTATCTACAGCAAAACTACTACTTACAATTAGATTATAATAATATTTCATGAACATTTAAAACATATTATATCATTACCGCTACGGTTATCTCAAAAATAATTACAACTCATTTCAGGAGCTGGTTCCAGTACTGGATTGGGTATCGGCATCTCATTTCTGGTCATTCTTGTTGTCGTTGGTGCTGTGGGAGCAGTATGGTTCGTACGCAAACGACAATTTGGTACAAAACCGCCTGGTGCGATTGCTTTTGAAAATCCGTCATATATTCGTGAAACTAATCCTGACTCCAATATTCAACATGTAAGAATTTTTCCTTGTTCTACTCAGCCATTTTCTTGTATAGTAATAAAATTATGATTATTTACTACTATATGAAAAATGTAAATTAATAACTCATTGATAATTTAAATGATAAATACAGGTGAATGGAGACGTGACAGGTAATGGAACAGTTTCAAGTGTTAGTAATGGAGTTCCTCCAACAGCAACCATACAGAATGGTTGGCATACAGAAACTCTTCATCCCCCCAGAACAGAAACAGAAGTTTCTCCTACACTCTACGAAGAACTACGTCTGGGAAGCGAGGGTGCGGGTTTTAGGAGACTTAGATAAAGAATATTACGTAGTAATTTACGTGATAATTAATAATAATAAATAAATAATGAATTAATCAAATCACTGAGACGAATAGACCTTCTTAACTTTTGTGAAAAACGATAAAGATATGATTATCAAAATGGATGTAAAAAAAATCACCCGCCCACATATCGCTATTATTATTAACCATTATTATGTATATTGTACTTTCTGATCAAAGTTTAGATAAATACTACTATTGTCACTGTACATATATATATATTTATGTATATAGTTCATAGTATAGTGAAAGTAATAAATAAGATAGCATGTAACACATAGGATTATATATTATATTACTTGTTATACTTACTTACACTTGACAAATATGGTAAACAAATAGAATAGGTAAAAATATGTAATAATTATAATATTATTCTTACTATTCTTACACACATAAATATAGAAACAAGGATCAAAATTCGCACTTTACAATCAACCTATACAATAACGATTCTTACAAGGAACAAGGAATAATAATATTATACAATATGTACAGTGTTTAGATAATTATAATTATAAATATAATAAAAATATTATAATAAAAATAATAATAACTATTATGATCATAGAAGAAGAAAGTGCAAGCCGAGATACGTTTTTTCAGTGATGAATAATTCATAATAAATATATGACACACTATACATACCGTAGGAATGTAAAATATAAATAATTATTACATGAACTAATGAAAAAAAAAACAAACGAAAGAGCGAGAGGCAAAAAGCATTCAGTGAAAAAATAAACTATAAAATGTACAGTGTATTTAATGTAAAACGAATGGAAGAGAAAGTTCCCAAATTCTGGACCCAGAGAAGAACGAGATGAGAAAGTTCTTCTCATTATAATATTTTACAAAAAAGTGAATAAGTGTGATCGCTATTTTCACAAGCACTTTTTATACAATAATAATATAGTATGGATAATATAAATAATAGTGACTGAGAGGATATTGTTATCGTTTATCAAGTAACCTTAAAACTGCAAAGGTTTTTCGTTTCTCGTATTCCTTGTGACTCTCCAACATATATTTCGTTATGTTTTGTATCCCTTCCAATATATAAAGAAAAGAACGACGACGAGAGAATCGTGTGAATGGTTACATCATATTTGTTATTGTATATTCTACGTAGACACACATGCATTATATATGCATACATTACATATTACACATGTACACAATATACAAAAAAAGACTTGATAACTATTATAAAATGAGCCCATAAAAAATTATGTACATACATATATAGTGTATGTTTATTATTAAACTAAGTATTATTATTATTATTATTTCGTTTATATAGAACACATTCTACATATAAAAGATAAAAGTATATAAATGTAAAACAACAACTACTGAATATTTAGAGCATGTGTGTAATGAAAAAATAGGGAAAGGAAATATAGCCATGTTGACTCCTTTTTGTTTTTTTTCTCTTGATTATACTTTATATTTTTTCTAACCCTAATATAATATTATGTTTAACAAGAGAGCAAAAAATAAAATCCCCTTTTGTATAATACACACTGCACACACAAGTTTTTCAATCTACTACTACACATTACACACAGACAGTAAGTATCCACAATCATTATACTTTACCATTAACAATTAACAATATATTCAAAATCAAACATTGGACATTTCATCCTTCGTGTATTATTTACTAACGATCAAGTGTCTTGTGATTTTGTTATTGTATTGTATGTTGTTTGGAGTCTTAATTTTTCTTATGTAGTAAGTAGTACTATGTATTACATATATATAGTGTGTAAGTAGTCCATGTGTATTTTATATAGTTTACACACCTTAGTACGTACTATAATAATATATTATAGTGCAATAACATTTTTGTTTTATGTGTACATTTAACATAAATGAGGAAGAAATTTATAGCTCGGGAAAGTAAAACGAATGAATAATTCCTAGCTTTTGCACAGTGATACATATTATGATACACACAAATGTTATTATACTGAATGATATACTGATCAATATTATTGATAATAATAATAATGACAAGAATAGTCTACATTACATAATGCAAGACGAAGAAAGAAAAATTAATTTAAAAAACAAGAACATCATTATATCCTTTCAACAGCGTATTCCAATTTCATTTATGTGTTTCCTACAAAAATCTAACATAGATAACGATAGTAATTATTAGTGTACTTCTTATTAAACTATATCTGTTGTTGTTCTATACTAATTGTTTTAGATGCAAGATCTAAACATGTTTGCTTTTTTATAATAATAATAATAATTATTATTATTAATAACACCGTTCTAAAACCAAAATACCATTTTGAAATGCTGTATATTATATAGTTTCTTACTTGGAGAAAAATGTATTTACCCTATTACATATACATACATACAACGGAGAAAGTGAAAAAGAGAAAGTAGAGTGTGTGATGTGTAAACATAAAAAAGTACGAATAGGAATTTCTATAATTTCAATTGTATTTTAACTATAATATTATTATGATCTACTAATATAAGGGGTAAAATGTATACACAGGGACACACTAAATGCAATTTTTTCAGGTCGTGTTTTTGTTTTGTTTTTATGAATTATTCTTAATGATGACAAATGTTGATGGATATCTAAAAATGAGCGAATGAGAAAATGTAAACTGTTTATAAATATGATAGAGTTGATAGTGGCAGAGTAAATTGGCATTGCATTGCCAAATCGTATGCATTTTTATACCATATTATAAATATATATGATATTTGATACACACATTACTATATTAAAAATCGACTCAGAAACCTATAAATCCACGTTAAAGTTTAATAATTTCCTGTGTGCTCCGTAATATGTTATTATCATTACATTATGATCAAAATTATTTTTCTTTATCGGAATTAGAGTCTTTAATTAAGAGATGAAACGGATGATGAAAGACACAAAAGTTTTCTACGCAAGAAAAACCAAGTTTTGTAATTGTTTGAAATTATTTTCAATTTTCAATAATAATTATTATTGATTTGTCTACTTACAAAAAAAATCAGTACAATATGTACCTTAAAAAATGAGAGTAGCATTAAAATGGAAAACAAAGTGAATAATATGTATTATTACTATTTACGTGAAACAAATATGAATGAAAAAAATATAAAATATTAAACTTGTTACTGAGACAAGTCATAAATCCTGATTATATTATACATAATAATAACTATTATCATGTTATCGTATAATTGTGACTATTGTTATTATACTATACTTTTAAAAAAAAGGTTCTTGTTGATTTCATGGTATAAATTGTCGTATAAATGATAATAAATGATAAATGGTCATAATTTATGTAAAAAAAACTATAAAGCCGAACTTGAAATTTGCAAATCATTTTCATACAACTTGTGTATATATAGTATATATACACAAAATTTGGATAATAAGTAATGACAAATGACGTAAAGTTTTAGATGGGGCATTTTCAACTCATTATAAACTATTATTATTATTGAGCATGATGTAAAGTTTTTTTATTCATCTCAAGTATATACACGCATGCTTACATTATTAATTATTAGTTTCTATTGAAAGGTATTCAAAATTGAGAGTGTATACAAAAGTCACTATCGTTTGATGCACTACATTATTTTATACGTACAAATTAAATTTTAAATGTATCAAAATATCACCTAGATACAAAATTACAATGAAAGTAGCATTTTTTGTACAATTTTTTTTATTTTTAAAACTATTACACTTTACACTTTCGGATTCTGCTGCGGGTACAGATATACATGGAAATATTTATACATATATGGAAAAAATGTTGTTACAGAAAGGACAGATACCTATGAAAGTAAGTAGACCTATGCAAAAACGACAGATAAAGAGAGAGAGAGAGAGATAGCAAACATCGACAAAACCCTATATATTATATTATGAACTCTGAAAAATATGAATAATTATATGAGTATAAAGTATAAAAGTAAAATTGGTCAATCAAATTATAAAATTATGAGAATTTAGTTATGTGAACGTAAAAAACGTATGAAAAATTTAAAAAAAAGTAGTAGGAAGATAAAAGATTGAACGTAGCTTTTTTTTATCCAAGGCTAGATTCTCCCTCACGGAATTTCGGCAAGTTTTCTTTTAGAGAAAGCAAGTAAATCATAAACGTCCGATTGTGTTGTTGGGAATTCTACGTAACCCATGAATTTTGTATACTCGCGTATTTTCTGTTCAGCTTGAATAAAATTTGGATTAACAAAACCAGTAATTTCCTTGATAACCAAATCAAAGGAAGAGTCATCAAGAACTTGAAGATTCTTGGAAAAACTTGTGAGAGCATTTTGTAGACGAAGTCCTTTTAAAACCTTCAGTTGCTCAATTTTATCTTTTAGAGGCACTGCACTATTATTTTTGGCTTCATCATTACTATTATTTTCATTCGGCACCATAGTAGAAGTAAAAATTGTAGTGTCTCGGTTTTGAACATTTTTGACAATGGGAAGAATTGGATGTATTTCTTTTCTTTGTTTTTTGGGATCCTCAAATTTATTTGTTGGTTCTCTAACTTTTACAGATTGTACTGGAACAATAATTTGAAAAGAATCTTGTTGAATAATTGGTTGTTTTTGTTGTTGCGGTTGTAGTTGACTTTTAGAAGGTAAAGGTCGAAGAGGTGGAAGACTAAAAGTATTATCAAGAGCAACTGAGGTATTGATACTGTCTTTGGCACCACGACTATATGAAGAATCTGCTAGTTGTAATGGAGAGCTGATGGTGAATGGAGAAGCTGAAATAATTGGGCGTTCAATAGTTTTTGGTGAAAAAATTGTAGGAGTGGTTGACACTATTGGTCCCATTGGAGCCATTTTAATATCATTTGATTTTTGATAATTATTTTTAGTTGCACAGAGTGTAATATTATAGCCAGGTGAATTTGTGAATATTGTTGACGAACTCACAGTCTCTGGAATGAGATCAGATTGAACCAAAATTCCATTTTTATCATTACATATCGTTTTCAATGGTTTTGAATAGTCCTTTAAGTTATTATTGTCTTCTTGTTTAACATCCTTATTAACAATCATGTCGGTGCTTGAGGAAGGCACAGGAGGGGATAACAGTGTACTTGAAACTGTGGTTGTGGTGGTTGTGAAAGCAGGAGTAGTTTTAGTTGTGATAGTTAAATTATGAATATATTTATTTTTAGAATCTACAGTTTTTTTATTTTCATGAACACTTGGACTATTTATATTATCAGCTTTTGATTTTCCTTCAGTTGTATCCTTACCCATTAAAACAATCCTTTTAGCCTTTAAATTTGTCTCATTTGATTTAGGACGAAAAGTAGGAGGTAAAAGCTCTAGAGATGGAGATGAATTTTGAGTCTTGAAGTCAGACATGCTACTGCTTTTCTTCCCATCTTCCTTCACATTTGATGATGTTCCTTGTTTTTCTTTAATTACCTTTGACGGTAATGACGATACTGATGATGGTGCTCTTTTTTTTACAGGTGAATTAATTCGCACTGGAATTTTTGTAGGTGTTGGTGGTGTCTTGTTGATATTATTATCATTAGGTACAGGAACACATGAAAATAAATCTGATGGTAATTTTCTTCTTGGTGTTTTTGCAGAACCAAATCTTCCAAAAGCTGAATTACCAGGAACAGCAATTTTACTTCTTCTATTATCACTTTTACTTGGAAGACGATGTTTGTTTGGTGTGGAAGAATTTGGAATCGATGAAGTGGGTGGAAGTATTTTACATTCTTTATCATCAATTTCATTCTTGTCTACAATAATATAAGTTTTTCGTCTACTACTATCTGGTTCGGATTTATCAATATTATTATTATTATTATTAATAGTATTAGTATTGCCGTCCTTTTTGCTTGCCATCATCATCATGGGATTTCTATTTTCTAAAACTGGTTTTGTAAAAGGTATTGAAACTTTGGAAAGTTGTTGCTCTGATTGTTGTGATGAAATAGGTAGACCTCCCATAGTCATAGACATATCAGAGTGTTCTTGTTCTTGATGAGGTTGAATAATGGTACGATGATGTTGTTTTTGTCGTTGTTGGCTTGGCGTCTTTGAATTTAAATCCATTGTCATTGAAACATCTGAGAAAAACTGAGTTTGTTCTAATAAAGTTCCTCTTTTCTGAACATTATTAACTTTAAATTTCAAAGACTCTGATGATGGTATATTCGTTGTAATCGACATGTTAGCATAGCCAATTGTAGTTTTTTCTAAATCTTTATTATTAATATTAGTTTTATGGTGTCCAGTTTTCAATTTGGTCATCTTTTTAATCGGTGTTGCGTCTTCTTCCTCTTCTTCTTCAAATCTTGTTTCTGACATATCTAGATTCTCTACTCTTGTATGTTCAAACTTTTGAGTTTTAACAATAGGGAGACAATTACTATTATAATTCTTTGGTGATGTTGTATTACATATTACTTTATTTTCATCTGATGATTCATTCATAAAATTAACTGTGGCAGACATATCTGGTTGATAATCTTGTCGAGTTGAATTGAAATTAGCATGACGTTGAGCGTTGACATTTTGTGTTTTATTTAATGGTTCATTCGTGGTGACTGACATGTCAAGGTCTGCTGCTGGTCTTGTTTGTTCCAAATTTAGTATAGGACGATCATCATAATTGGTATGATTTAATCTGGTTGCTTCAGTCATCGTGACTGACATATCTAAATGATGTAACTTTGTTTCCTCAAAATTATCTTCATGACTGGTATATCTTGATTTGACTGCACTTGTCGCTTCTTGATGTATTGTTATTGACATGTCTGGATGATTTTTATCCAGCCTTGTTTCCTCAAAATTGCTAGGTGCAGGATTTATTTTTATTGAATTCACATAAGGAATACAACTTGGTTCACAATTAGTTACTGACATATCTGGATGATTATTATTTACACTGGTTTTCTCAAATCTATCTTTATCATAGTTGTAATTTGTTGTATTGAAATTGTAACCTTCTTCATTTACTGTCATTGACATATTTGGATTGAATTTAAACCTCGTTTGCTCAAAATTCATGTTAACATGATTGGCATTTGTTTTATTTGCTTCTTCATTTACTGTCATTGACATTTCTGGATTGAATGTGAGTCCTGTTTTCTCTAGATTCATATTTATCGTACTCGCTTTCGTTTTGTTTATATCCCTCCCTTCCTTATTTACTGTCATTGACATATCAGGATTTTGAAAATTTCCGAGAGTTTGATTGAATGATTTTGAAATTTTGGTATTTACTGTTTTATTAAAGTGTGATGGTTCAATTGACATGTTAACAAAATCTTGTTTTGTCTGTTCAAAATTTACTGGAGATTGATGAGGATATTTTGAACTCTCCCAAATTTCAGTTCTTGACATATTTTGTGGCATAGTTGCAAATTCAAAACATGTTTCATTTCTTTGCTTATGAATACTGTTAGGAAGAAAAACATCATCATCTTCAAAGTTGGTAGTTTCCATCATTGATTCTATTGGAACTTCTTGACCTTGTTGTTGTACATGTGGTACTTTTTGATTATTATTTGTATGATGACTCAACAATAAGGAAGCATCATTTTCATTATTATTATCATTATTATTATTATTGGTTGTTGTATGATGATATCTAGCAGAAGAGGAAGGTATATGATGATCCTCTTGTTGTTGATATTGTTGAAATGGAGAATCTGCAGACATTGTTAATGACATATCAGGACTAGGATAATGTTGTTGCTGTTGGTCGATTCTAGTATTATTAACAACTTGTTGTTGTTGATGCAGCTTGTCTTCTACTGGAAAATCTAGTACACCTCTTGTAAATGACATATCAAAATTACTGTTCTTTGTGGAATCTCCAACGACGTATGTAGCATCACGATAACGATTTTGTTGTTCAATAATCACTTCTGGTTGTTCTACTGTAAATGTCATACACATAGTTTTTCCAAATTTATCAGAATTTTCAATGAAAGTCTTATCATCTCTTTCACCACTACTAGGAAATATACATGTCATGGACATATTAGCTACTCCAGCTCCATCACCATTATCACCTTCAATACTATCATCTACATTAGGATTCTGCATAGTCATATCCATAATGGAAGGCTCCGCACATACAGAATTCGATCGGTCTTCAGCAGACACATTTTGAAATTCCCTATTTATTTATTTTTTAAAAAAAAGTCAAATATAACAATAAAAACTCAAATATTAACAAATACATGCATGATTACAGAAAACATCAAAAATCTTTGTAGTTTTATCTAGACTCTAGACTCTAGACGCAATAAATAATGATGTACTTCAGACTTCAGATTTAATATTTAATATTCAGCTTACTTGACTTCAGTTCGTTGTGAAAAACTAACTCGTTTTAGAGGAAGATAATATATTGTTTGTGTGTCCAATTTTTCTGTATTTCCACCATTATCATCTGGATCCTGTTCGTTTGTATTCTGAGGCTTCAGGATCTGTGTAGATAATAACATGAGGCAAATTACTCAAAGTACTTGTAGATCGTAGTTTTATATATAAATTCATCTGCAAAAATGTCTAAGGTGAGTAGAGTAGTAAAATGAACAGTTTTAAATCAACTTACCGAACGACGTCGCCCTCTTGAAGCCATTACTATGCAATGTAATTAATTACAATTACAATCACGGATTTTATGGAAATAATAAATAATTCTCTAAAAATATCTAAAAATCAACGGATTTTGACAGGTTTCAATCGCTCGCGCTCCTCTACCCGCTCACTCAACGATATCGCAGTTTGTACAACGCAAATGGAAAAAAGTCATCTGAGTCTCCAAAACAAAAAGCTCTTCTTATGCCATGGCTTGTGGCTTGAGAAGTTGAGACTTTTGAGACCATAAAATATGTAAACGAAAAGGCACACATCATACATTGTATTATTTATATGATTATTATTATGTATTTCAATTGTAAACTGTCCTGTTGTACCTACAGGAACCAGTAGCATCTAATTTCTAAGTTCACGTTCTCTATATCAAAATGTGCATGTCTCAGTCGAGTTGGAGAAAAGAGAAAACACACTTTTGTGCAAGTATCATACATGGATCCTGCAATCTAAAATACACAAAGTCGTATAGTAATGTCTGATCATGTACACAAAAGTCAATTATGTTGTACATTCTGACATATCGCTGTGATGATTTCACCGCATTCCAAAATATACTGAATCGGAGTACTGAATAAAATCTCTCATTGTCAGCGTTGTAAAGACAATGCATAAATATAGATTCTTCATATTTTTAGTCAAAATCGTATAATTATAATTTTGACAGCTGTATGAGTTCTAAGATGACTAAAATCCACAGCACAGCTATAAAAAAAATATAAAATGGATGTCCCTCTGTCCCTCCAAGAAAAATTCGAAGTCCCCCGTGTAATTGTTTGCATAAATGTGTAAAACGTAAAATACATTTTTTGTTATTTGTAAACAATTTTTCGAAACGTTTCAGGAATTTGCGTAGTCAGTCTCTGACTGTCAGAATTCAGACTCCATTACTACTATTGTGTTGTAGTGTTGTACACATTATTGTAGTACATACGAATTTCAGTCGATGTTCGTCCGTTAATGAGAGAAGAAGAAGCAAAATACAAAATACTTTCTCGCAAGTCGCAACAACAATATTATATTATAATTTATAATAATATTCAAGTGTGATAATTACACTCAAACGTCATTTTATAATTACATATGCGTTTCAGTGTTTTAGTGTGCTCATTTACTACATTAAACATTGGTCACAAGGTTAATTTAACTTTTTACAGAATTCGCATATTTTGTTTGAAAAGGAATAATATCTGAACAGGTAAACAGATATGAAAGTCGTACAAATATTTTTTTTACCATAATAAAATAAAATATATTATTGATTATTGTCATTTTATCATTTTTTTATCATAATATTATTGAATCAACATATTATGCTGCTTTTATCATTTTTAGACTTCACCGATTTTAATTTCAATATATTTTCAATGTTACTTTATATTTTGGATTTTGGCTTATTTTTGAATTTTATTACAGTTTCAAAAATTGAAAAGAACATCATAAAAGTATTATCAATAAAAAATCAACCACAAACAACAACAGCAAAATGTTTTCTAATACTTTTGGAAGTCACACTCAAGGTGTCGAATGTGGACTGATTCGTCTTATCAAAAGAGATGAGTGGACAACAGAACCAGCTCCGATTCCTCTGGTTTCTGTGAATGTGGTGGCATCAGTTGTTCATGCAGTTGCCCAGGTTGAAGTGACCCAAGTTTTTATCAATAAAGAAGAACAACTAATTGAAGCAATTTATTATTTTCCTGTTGATTCTTTGGGTGCTGTGACTCATTTTGAAGCTGAAGTAGAAGGACGAAAACTCAAGGTAAAACATAATACATAATAATATAATATACTAAAAATACATATGGCACTCGAGCACTAAAAACTAACCAAATATTCATATTTTTTGAAAGTTATATTATTATATTATTATGAATACAGTTTTACGTAAAATATATAAAATTAGTACATACACTTGATGCATTATCCATTATCTGTATAATATGTATATGTTCCAATTTTGTCATACTATATTATTATGTGTTTGTGTATTTTTTATAAAAAAGATAGTGAAGAGGTTAAGTCTATGTAAATTATTATTCTTTTCTGTTTTTAATTATATATTTGCCCACAGGGTGTCGTCAAAGAACATGAAAAGGCAAAAGAACAATATAAAAAGGCTATTGAGCAAAAACAAACCGCATTCCTGGCCGAAGAAAATAAACCAGATATATTTAAGGTAATTACTAATTACATTTAAAATTTTAAATAACTGAGTTTTTTTAATGAAATACACAAGTAACTTTGTGCAATAGAAAATAGAACAGTAAACTCTTTTAGATAACTACATAATTTTGAAGATTCTAATTTCACTTTTATTTGCTTTCCGCCATTCTTGTATAAACAATACTCAAAGCTTCAGGCAATGTGCTCAAAAATGGAGAATGTACTAAAGAAAAGATGACATAATTATAACTTTTTATTAAATTATAACCATGCTATTTTTCTAATTTCTTACTGTGTACATAATATGTTTTTTGTCATAAATAATATAGGTTCGAGTTGGATTTCTGAAACCAGGGAGTCAGGCTAAAATCGTCATTGGTTATACGACAGAAGTGAAAAATGAAAAAGATTCCAGTGCCATCCGGTTTTTCATACCGACCACCGTCGCCCCTCGTTATGTTCCCAACAGACGTATTACTAGACAATCTCGAGATTTGGCAAACATGGTCTTTTCAGAGTAAGTTTAAATTTAGACAAAATGCTTATCTATAGTTTTTTTTCTTTAAAATTGAACATTGATAATTGATACACACAACAACAATTTTTAAAAACTTGATTTTGCATAATTTTAGTTCATCTCCAGCTCCAATGACAATCAAAGTTCATGTATCAATTCAAGGCGGAATTAAATCAATTGAATCTCCAACTCATAACATCAACGTTGCAGACCAAGGCCCAGTACCAGACAAGAAATCATGGACAAAAGCCCAAGTACAACTAGCTGCAAAGACAACAGATATGGATCGAGATTTCGTCCTTCTTGTTACTCCAGAGGAGACTCACAGACCCCGATTATACACCGAGGTAATCATATGCTATGCTAATGCTATGCTAGAAATCATGTAAAAAAGATTTGTATATACTAGCGTAAATTATATACAACATATTTTTATTAAATAAGAAATGAGAAACATCGTACTGAATCTACATCATAAACTCGTACGAGTGTATAAACTCACTGTTTACTAAGTGCACTAAATAATATTATACTGAATGTTATCTTTTATTATTCTAACAGAAACAAGAAAACTCCCTTGCTGTGATGGCACATTTAATTCCTAGTTTCAAGTTGGATGAGCAAAATGCTGAGCTAATTTTTGTTCTCGATCGGAGTGGCAGTATGAGTGGTAGTAGCATAGCTTTGGCGAGGAAGGCGTTGATTGTAAGTTTCCAAATATGAGAATAAATCAGAATTCATTGTATAATAATATTTAATATTTAATATTATGTGAATGTGTGCAGTAAAATATATGACAATAATTATTACAGG
>JAQGBH010002603.1:0-23551 GCA_034698265.1 Sminthurinus aureus
ATAGCCATTACTCTGGCTAAGAGAAATAGCCATTACTCTGGCTAAGATAAATAGCCATTACTCTGGCTAAGAGAAATGGCTATTATTCGAGTAGTACTGTTTTCTCTTAAAGCCGTGTAATGCTTATTTCTCTTAGAAAAAGTGTGACCACATGACGCCATCACACACGGGTTTTATTAGAGGCTAGATGAAATGTTTAAAAGCACGGAACAGAGACAAAAAGATGCTTTTAGGATGTCTTAGAAAATTAAGGGATTGTTGGGCACGTGTATTTTGTATGTATTATGCATAACGAGTCACCAGTCACCAGTCACCAGAACATGATCAAAAGTTGTACAAATGAAATTTTAGACTTGCTAAATTGATTACCTCTGTGAAGGAGAATTCCATACCCGAGATGATAAAGAGGATCTCAGCCCATGCCATGACAACGTATTGCGGAAGAAGGAACAGCATGTGGACTTCATTTGGAGGAACCAAATTAACTAAATTTGACTACATTTACAAAAACAATTCCGTCAATCACCAATACGCATAATTAGTCATTAGTAAGCTAATTGTCAATTGTCACCTGCCATATGAAACATTGAATAGGAAAAATAATGTAGAAACCTACTTTAACTTTACTGTTGTTCTCATTCTGTAACACTAGAATATAATTTCCACCAGGTTGCATCTTGATTGATTGCTCCAGTTCTTCCCATTTCCAGGTATTTGATGTCAAGCCAGAACCATTATCATTACCTGGTGTCTCCACGAAAACTTTATACCTGTTAAATTTAAATAAATTTAAATTATTGGTAGTTTATAATCAGCAAAAGCGTAGTTTAGTAAATGCATGATGTGATGAATACATTGAGCATGCTAAATTCACCATATATGTACTTACACATTTGGCACAATTTCGACCATCCAACTGGAATCCTCTGTATTTATGCTTTTACTCAGGTATACGTTACTTCCACTTTCACTCACAATTTTAATTCTTCTCCAAAGGGAAGTTCCATTGTTTATACTATCTTCCGTTGTTGTTTTTATATTGGCCAAATTGTACACTCTAGATGAGATGTGTAAAATAGAATAAAAATAAAATGGATTGAAAATTATTTGCGAGTCATTGTGAATTATGAATTATGAGTGAAACAAATGCAGTTAACCATTTAAAAAACAAGTTATCATATTTTTTTTCTTTTGTTTAAAGTTTAAAATTATAAATCAGATATTGTAAGAGGTTTTAAAAACCTTTTCTCTGTATTTCATCTTTCACCTTTCTCATAAATTTTTACTTGTATAATATGTCAAATCTTTTCCAATAGTTTTTGACAAACATGGAAATTTTTCCCGAGCGTCAATGACGAGCAGTCCAAATTCCAAATGTAATAACTAATAGGAGTATTATGTGTAAAATGCTACTGTACGCATACGCATTTGAGTCATTTTGATAGTTTTGTGAGTTTATTTCAATGTCAACATCTAAGGAATGGAAAGTAAATATGTGCTTCTGTATCCTGTATGGATTATGAACTATGAACCTGTACTACTAACTGCTGTTGTGTAATGTGTACCAAAAACGGAATAACAAGTTGAGTTGTAAGTTGTGAGATAATGTTGATGATGGGACTATTTTCATAACTCATAACCTGATGACATAATTAAACATTAAACATGATTCACAATACAATTTGTCATGTAAATAGTTGGGATTTGGCAAAATACGTCTTTGGTTATCTGTCTCGCCTAAATACAATGTAGCATAGAAAATATGTGAAAAAGAATGGATGACGCACAACTCAAAATCCAAATTCTAAATTCTAAAACCAATCCAATTAATGATAATCTCTGTCCTTCATTACGTATGCATTGAGCATTGAGCATTATCCCTTGGAGAAGTACTACATAATATACTACAAACTACAAACTATGAACTGTTTTGCTTCTGTATTATTTGCTGAATTTCATTTGTATGTGTAACTTTGTACTTGCTACTTAATGTAATTGATGATTGTACTTCCAAATAATTCACGCTAATAAAATACATGTTGCGCTTTTTGTACTAATTTTTGAGGCTGAACTATGTACAAATGTGTATTTTAATTTGCTATGCGGTGTGTGTGTGATAGCATCCATAACCTTAGTAAAAAGATGGAAAATGAGAAAGGAGACATTTAAAATCTTACGTCAGTTTGGAATCACCCTGTCGTGACTTGTCAATATTTTCTGCTTGTTCAAGATTACGAACTTGAATCATTATTTTTGAACTGCTCTTCTCACTATCTGTTGCTTTTGTTGATGTTGGTATTGGCGTTGGCTTTGATGTTGATTTTGGTCCGGAGGAAGACAATGTGAAGGCAGAGGAAATTATGATGCTTTGAACTTTTCCTGGAAGAGCTGAAATAGGGATTTGAGAGGACCAGAATAGCGTTTCTTGTGTCTCCTTTTGTTGTTGGGACGTGTTCATGAGTGGTGACGATACATTGGAATTTAGTAGAAATAGTGGTTGTAATTTTGAAGATTGATTTGGTTGCGGTGAAAGAGCAAGCGGAGGAAGAGAAGATGACGATGATGAGTGGAATGGAAAACATGAGGATGAGTTGCTCAAAGTTACTGCGAGACTAAGTGTGACGTTTCTCTCCATTATGGAACGGAGGATAAAATTACTCTGTGGTAAAACAATGTCAAATTGTTCATTTCCTTTGTGTAAAAGTTCATTTTCTAAAAAGCTTTGTCCTTCAATCCTCAGACGCAACGGGCAGTTCAATGTGTTAATTATATTTAAATGTGTTTCGCCAACGCCAGGTTTCTCCAATACATTTTTCTGAAAATCATATAAAGACAACAACATTTATATTGTATGTATAAAATATTTACAGGTACTTTTATAATTGTACATTTGAGATTAGAGACTTTGAATTTATATAAACAATATGCACGAATTTCGGATTTTGGATATTACATCAACTTGAATAAATTCTTGTGCAACGTAGTTACATTACACATTTTAGTTCATCAAAAAATCAAAAATCAAAGAAATGCCACTATATTTCTTACTACATAGTGATAAGTTTTTTTGTAAGGTGCTAAGTATGTGAATCATTACTTTTTATGTAATATTAAACCAAATATCTGTAGTCTGTACAAGTTCAAGTTCAGGTTTTATCTTCAATTCAAATTTGTGGTCAGACGTAATAAACTAGCATGAACGACGACAGAACTCAATTCAACTCGATTCTCCTTGACATTTACATGATAATTATTCAATCTTTGGTCTTTATGCATCGTTTAGATGTCCAGGTGTGAGTTGATAGTTGATGAAGGCTGCATGCTCACAAACAAGCAAAGATAGTCACAGGATTATCACATGCATCTCCAATCTCCGTGTTCAATATTCAACATCCAGCATCTACATTTTGGTTTCAATTTTATTCACGGTACATTTCCACAATCATTGACCACTCCTGTTAGATTTTTCTTTGAGACTTCAACTCAAGTTTATCATACGCATCAAGAAAATGACCCTCGTGTATTTTGTACTTTGAAACTTTGAAACTTTGAAAGATTGGCGTAAACATTTGAATTGAAAAACATGACAAAGGAAAGCATGCAAAAACTCGTCTATTATGAACGTCTGCTCTTAATTCTTTATAGTTATATACTATTTACGCGGCCTGTCTCTTCTTACTCACATAATCGTCACAGGGATTATAGGGATAGAAGATAGAAAATAATGGTATACATCAGGTAACAGAAATATTGCCCACAAACAATGAATAATTGGATTACTAAAGATAAAAATTTGTTTCATGGAATACACAAAAAATTTTGTCATCTCTATCTTCCGTATAGCATGTTTACTGATACTGATACTGATGCTATCACGAACGTTTTGCAGGTAACCGGGAACCGGGAACCAGAAATTTCCATCGTACTATGTTCAACATTTATGTATGCTTAAATATTAAACCGCCTTCCGCATTTGTGTTAAAAAGTAGATATAGATGTGAGAATCCAAGTGGCGTACTTAAGTCTAATTATTTACGACTCCAGACTCCAGAGCACCGCCTAAACTCTTACAGCTCTGATATTTTTACGTTTTTGGAGTTACAGCTTCCGAATTGTACTCTGCACTCCGTTGTACTATCTACTCTCTAGATACATAAATAATCATACATGCTCTCCAAAGTGGATAATATATTATTATATCAGCATTTCATGTATATTTTTAGACTTTGTATTTTTGGACAAAGTTTTTTCTGTCCATCCAAAAACGGAATATCATTACGATAATATGGTTTATGTGAATTATCCATGTAAATCTAGAGCCTAGAATCCAGGATTCAGGGACTCGTTCCTTTTTCAGCTATTCAACTCACTGTTCTTGGTTTTCTTTGATTCCACGATGAAATTTTAATTTACTTGAATTTTTTGTAAAATCATAACTAAGCTTTGTCGTAATTATTGTTGAAAGTTAAAACAAAAGACGTTAAAGTTTGTTTGGTACAACCTTGAAAATCAAATAATATTTTAGAAAATAAAATGTGAGAACTCATAACCATTTTACCTCTGTAAATTTACGCAAACATTAAAGCATATTCCAAGAAAAGTTGTAGTATCTTGCGAAAGAATGCGTAGCAGAAAGTAAATGTATATAAAATGTAAAATATTGTTATAAAGTTTGAGTGATTTGTTTTGGGATACTTTGGAAGTTTCTTTGACAAATTTTGATGGAACTCTAATATTTTTACAACTGTCTTGCGACAGGCGACAGTTATGACGCACGTTGGTCTGGTAGATTTCACATGTATTTTTGTTTACGCGGTAGTTTTTAGCGCTATTTTACTTGCAGCAGTTCAATTGTCAAACGGTGTACAGAATTTTTGTAGATGTATTATTTCAAATGTCATGAACTAGTCGGTAGTCGGGAAGTCAAGTCAAGTCAAAAGTAAAGTAAAGTTCAGCTATTTCCCAGCCAAATATCTATAACGGAACTCCATTTTACTCGTAAAATGAATATCACATTATAGAAAATGAAGTTTGAGTGTTGTTCAATGTCCTTTGCAGTATGAGCATAATTGCGTACCTTGAACATGGAGCATGGAGTACGGAGTATGGAGCATGAGACATGTACCTTTCGGAACTTTAAATATGGAACAATGACGTCTCTTTCTATTTTGTTTCGTTTCCGCTATGTATATACAACATACAGACAGGTACACTCTCCACTCTATATACAATGCAATCTACATTTTGTACTGTGTACTGACGAAAGAACTTTTGTAGATAAAAGTTTTCTTTTCTTCACAAAAGAGTGAACATGATGAACACGTGTATTTTTTCTTTTTGATATCTTTTCAAGATAAAATGGTCTTCTTGATAATCTTAAGTGTAGACTGTCAATTGTACATTGTACAGTGTACTTTTTACAGTGTACATAGACAACGTTCTACATTAACTTTCCCAACTCCCCTTGTCACTGATATTTGATTCCACATATTTTTAAATTTTTTTTGAATTTCTTTGTTCCACGTACCCTGTGCACTGTACATTGTACATGCATTTGGTATTTTGTAGCTCATAAGTTAATTTCAGCCTTCCGGTCTTAACATAAATCATGATGGTGGATTTCCTTTCATACCTTGAAACAAGTATCAAGACTTCTGGGAAGTAGAAAGTTTGCTCCTCTTTGTCTATATTATGACGTATGACGTACTCACTGCTTGCTGCTCACCCATTAGTGCACTACTAAATGCCAAATCTATGTATTTACATAATACATAATGATACATTAAGTATGAAGGTCTAGGTACGTTTATGAAAATGTGTATATTTAGATCCGTAATGGATGTAAGTAAATCTAAGTAGTTGAGCAGGTTTATAGAATATTGCAATTTACATAGACCGTATATTGCATCTGCACATATTAGGCAGTAGACGGTAGGTGTATCCACATTTACAAGGAAAACTTGCTGCACCTAATATGCTGACGTAAATTATAATTCTGGATGAAGAGTGAAGAGTGCATCACTTAAAACATATTGTGTAGGCTAAGATTCTACTGGAAACAATTATTTACACAGTGTGTTGTATATCGTTTATGTAAACGGAGAAAGTAAAACATGTGAAGGGAAAAGAGGAAAAGGAAAAGGACCTTGCACAACAGGTTTGTTGGTTGCGTCGTCACACATATGTACCATGTATAATCAATGGCAAGCCTAAAGTCTACATTCTACAGTCTACGATCTACAATTTACAGTGTACAATGTGTACATCCATCTACCAGGATTATGATGAGTACTGACGTCCGTAGTCTGTACTCAGTACTCAGTATCTCTCTCCTAGCTCCTAGTTTAACGTTCACGGTTCATGGTATTAGCTCATAAGTAGACTGTAGACTGTAGAGTGTAGAATGAAATCAAAAGAAGAGAAAGGTAAAGCTCTCTTGAACAGAACGTAGAACAAGGTTGCATCTTTTCCATGTCCATTTTTTTCTTTTTTCATCCAATATAATATGATAGTAAAATATACATTTACTTTCAAAGATGTCTCCAAGTAAAGTTTCCTCTCTTTTATACTTTATATTATACACATAAATACATATACACTGTGCATTGTACAGCCTTTGAAAGGATAAAATACAAGCGTCTAATATCTAGTCTCTAGTACGAGCACAAGGACCAAGGACGTTTCAAATTTAATACATGCAATATAAATATACAATATACAGGATAGAAAAGGGAAGAGAAAAATTAAGCTTTTTTACCTCTATATATGTTTCCGTAATACCCGCGAGAACGAATGACAGAGCTGCTAAAATACTTCCAACAGTCATTCTTTGTAGTGGTCTTTTCAAGAGATTACACTTTCTTAGTAATGGATAAACTACGGTCTCAAATACTGGGATAAAACACAGCATCAATATCGCATTTGCAACCTGAAAACCACAAACATGCAAAAGTTTACATCCGTACATAGTCCATAGTGCCTAGTTTACATGGGCAAGATCCATTTTGATGACATTTAGAAGACACAGATAGTACCATACATGTGGGATTACATCTTTGAAATTCATAAATAATACGCTTACTGCTCATAAATATTTTATTCTGTCATAATATTTATATTATTATTATTTGTCAACAGTATTTAGTATCTATTATTTAGATCTGTAGTCTGTAGTCTGAACAAATACCTGCATCTGATCTGGTTTTATTCTGTAGCTTCCCAAAGTACCATCCATTTTTACAGCCTGTAACGTCCATCTAGATCCCAGTTGCTCGAACAAGGACCAAAAAACGGGAATCGGTAAGTAGTATTTCAAAACTCGAAAAAGGCCTAACAGCAAAAGGTACAATATGTTTTATTTTATTCATATTCATATTCACAGCTATTACGTGCATTGCAGGATAAATCCAATAAAAATAAAATTAATACTAATACAGAATGAAAGGAAAATACTCAGTTTTTGATACTCAATAAAAAAATTAAAAAAATTTACCTTTAGTATCCGCTATTAATTTTTTATCAAATTTACTTCCATCATACGAAGCATAGTCAATCCAGTGCTTCTTTTCATCTGTCTTTAATTCTGTTGGACCGATGGACTTGAGACATTTCTCCTTCTTCTTGTACTTTCGTTTTTGGGAAATTGCATGACTAACACATTGGAAGACTCTCAAAATTATATTGTCTTTAGGACGATTTATCTTGTACAATTTCTTCCCACAAACAAATATCACTGTAAGAGGATTAAGAAAAAACGTTATCGAAGGTTTTAAAAACAGCAAATAAAATTAATTGTCATTTTTGATCATTTATTAAAGTGTAGAATTTAATTTGTTTTTTAAGCTTTCAAGAATTTCTCATTTACGTACCTACACCAAACGCCATTAAGGATGCAGGTACACCAAACGCTAAAGGGTAGCAGTCATTGCCAAAACATGAAACGTCACTTCTTAGAACAGGAGTAACTACTGTAGACACCATATTACCAATACTCACAGCAAATGTAAATATTGAGAAAAATTTCTTCAGTTGTTCTGACTGTTGAGGAAGAGTAAACTGGTCACCTCCTAATGGCGCAAATTTAATACAACAAATAGCACTTTTATAAGATAATTGTCGAATGTAGTGTTCATTTGGCATTGTCATCATAATATGAATAACCATCATCTACATCCCAAGAAAGGTAGAAGCACGGCATTAATGTTAAACCACTAATAATTCAAAATGTACCTAATGGCGCAACACATGGTTTTATCCCACCCGTTCCAATCGCCATTAAAAAAAGTCCAAGCATGGAAAATCCTCTGAAAAAATACCATAAAGGTAAAAAGATTCAAATTTCAAATGCTTAGAAGAGGAATAATAAAAAATAAAAAAGCTAGAAATAATTCATCATTTCCCATTTTACGCTTTCGCATTTCACATTGTAGATTGTAGATAGATTGCTTTTTCACAATCAGTCAAATGGGCACGTGCCAATGGTACGAAAATAAAAAGGTAGGAGTAGTAGATAAAAATAGGATCATTTTTTGAGCAATTTTTCAATTTTTCATATTCACGCTCACACGTCTCAAGTCTCAAGAAAACAAAAGAAAATGCTATTGCAGTTCCACATTTTTCCTCTTTGCAAGCAATTTACGACAAAATTCTTGATCTAACATTTTCTGCTACAATCTACTATCTACTACTCCTGATGAATGCCTAACAATGTTTTACTACATACTACGTACTACACCCGCTTGAATTATCAAGGGAATCCGAATACCGAATACCGAGTAGTAAAAGTAGTTGTAGCAGCGGCAGCGGTGGTTCGTAGTAGTAAGTAGTAAAATGCCGTAAATGTACAATTAATAATTAAATTCTAGTATTTTTACACGGTTGGAAGTTGAAGAGGTGGAGTCGCACTGGCTGTCAAAATAATGTTCCCGATCGCAAAGATGGATGACAGAACATAAACGGTTTGAAATTTTCCAAAGAACGAGTCCGATAAAATGGCACCGAAGACGGGAAGAAAGTAACAGAGGAAGAGAAAAATATGATAGACGGTCGTAGACAAATCCTCTGAAAAATTCAGTACATTCCTCATATAAATTGTGAGAACAGCCCTCATCCCATAGTAGGCGAATCTCTATGTAAATAAATGATAAAGGGAAAAATATGTATAATTTATAATTTTCCATGTTTGCGGAGTTGGGTGGGTAGTGGGTAGAAGGTAAAAGAATTTCAAATTTCAAACCAGAACCCTAAGAATAACATTTATTTTTGGTCATATCCTTTTAAAAAATGCTTTTATAATCATGATGAAATTCTTCATCTTAATTCTTGACTCTTTTGACTCACCTCACAAAATTCAGTGACTACGATGAAAAATACACTTTTTGGATACGGCAATTTCTGAGTTTCCTGTACAAACAATATTCATCTTGTTATTTTACAGTTAGTATCGATGAAAAATAAGATAAAATGTACTTACAATGCCAAACGAGTTTCAAGTAGTGGTAGTAAATAAAAAAGTTTAAACTGTTTTTCTAACCGGACTTAAATTGCCGTTCTCCTCCAACCCCATTTTCGTTTTTATCTTGGTCATTTTATTTAAAATTAAAGATATTCACAAAAAATAATAAAAAGGCCGGCTGAACATAAGCATTACACACTATACACTATACACGCACACAGGTACTGAAGAGTCAGGCATCAGGTACACTTTCACCGGAAAAACTGGAAACACATCATAATAACATTAGTAAAACACACAAAATACGAAGTTTTTTAGCGTAAATTGAGATTCACGTATCAATACACTAGTCACTAGTACAAAAATATATCAAGTATCAGTGTACACTAGATGTAAGTATTTGTAAATAAAAGTTGTAAAAATATTTTAGAATTGAAATATTTCAAGTTCAAACGATCACAATCACTTTAAAGCTCAACACTTTTCATGTTGAACCATCTCAGATCTCAGATCACAGGTCTCAGAGTTTAGAGAGGGAATGAGTAGAATAATTCATATTTCACTGTGTAGTGTTTTGTGTTTACTATTGTCAGTCACTTGTGAGTTATGTCAAACGATTTTACACTTTACACTATACCAACAGCCAATTACGCCATCACAGACAATAAAAACTCTTTTTTCCTATAACAGCGTGTTTTATTTGGTATTTGTTTTGTTGTCACATGTGTTTAAAATATTAAATGAAGATAAAATCTTGAGTATTGAGTATTCAGAATACTGTATTCTACATGATTTTTTTCAGTATCCAGCCAGAAATTTAAAATCTATAATCTACTGACTCATTTACTTAATCTTACACTGAAACCCTTTTTGTTCCCTGGATTATTTTTGTTTATTTTTCTACGTTTCGTCAAGACAAGTGAATGACGAATTTCCAGAATCCAAAATTCAAAATAGAAAATAGAAAACAGAAAACACATAGGAATCCCAAGTTTACACTGTTTGTTTTATGACGCGTTTTTCCCAACTCTAAGTTTTACACTGTGCAGTGTACACAAGACACTCAAAAAAACAAAGACAAGGCCAGTACCGGTGTCCAGAGTCCAGAATCTAGAATCTAGAAATAAATGAGCAAACGATAAGAAGTACTTAAACGTCTAATATATTCACACTATGTAATATTTATTAGTGTTGTCCTTTGGTTTAGAAATATCAAGTAGAATAGTGTAAAATGTGGCTATTACCTAAATTATAATATTATGAGAATGAGAAATGAGTGTGTTGTTCTACAGTCAACTATTAACTACCAAAGAATGAATAGATACAATTCACATTGTATAATATATTAGGCTATATTATATTTATCTATTTACGATTTACTTCAAGTCGGATATATAATATGTAATAGACCTAGGTAAGCTACAGCCTCCATTATTAGTGTTGAAATGACATTGTATGAATATTCTATATTTATGTATAAAAGTATGTACGTATAAGTCTAAGGTGCATAAAACAACAAGCATGAGAGAGGCTCATGAGTGAGTCATTAACGAGCAAGTGTAATAAATACAAGGAGTTTAGTACAAAGTACATACAGCATACAACTACTCAGGTATGAAATGTAAAGTAATGCTAAAATTACCATTTACCATGTATGAATGAATCTTACAATTGAAATTATAATACATATTTATTTAATATTTCAAAAATAAGACACAAATTAAATGTGAAATAATAATTCGTAGTTTGTACTTTGTAGGCAATGAATCGTACGTCATACATCATAAATACATATAACATACAATACACACTGGTTACTTGTTAGTACTTTAAAAGTTGACATGATAAATAAAAGTCCATCACGTTTCTGGATGAACAACCATATATATTATATGCACGTGCTAAATGCTAAATGTCAAGGTGAAGGTAATATAGCGAGATATGAAAAGTTTAAAATTTAGAGAAAGGATCTAGTAAAATGGTTATTTTTCAATTTTTAATCCGTAAAATCTGGATTCTGGATTTTTACACTTCAAAGTAGTATTTCACTTTTTACAGTAGATTGTGGCTAGCATGTTATGGTTCAAGTTGAAACGTCCTTTCAAATAAATAGTACTGAACTTGAAGAACATTGTGTATAATAACCTGAGATCTGATAGAAACTAGAAACAAACTATGCTGCATTGAGAATTGAGAGTTGACTATTGAGTTTTGAAACCTTGAAGCTTGAAGATTCTAAATTACTATCAATTAGTCAAATGGTCACTGCTTTTGTCTCATCTACCTCTGCTTATGATTAGATAAAAACTATAACTTTATATAGAAAAAATTTCAACTATCTGTGTGCTATGTATAATACTTAGGTAATACTGCTTATTTAGGTGCAAACGTACATTTATTTATTTCCTTCCTTCTCTTCTCTCTACTCTGATTCCTATTTTCTGTTTTAAACGCTAAATGAGCTGCTACAGTAAAAATAATGACTATTGGCCTTTGGTTTTGTTAATTTATGTTTTACCTTGCCCCTTGTCTCTGAAAAAGTTTAGTCACTTGATTATTTTACGGTTTACGGTTACTCCAATTTTGAATCCACAGGTTTGTGTAACTCTGACTACTGAGCACCACAGACCACGACATACAAAATACTTTTTATGTTTAACATTTAATAGAATTGAAAGACAACAACGTCATATCTGTACGTAGTACGTACTTATATTATGCATGTAGTATGTACAATGTACAATATACATAAAAACATCATTTCAAATGACATGAAGAAAAATATGTAGAGAGCTCATTAATGCAACGAATTAAAGTAAAACGAAGTATTTAAAATAATTCACCACAGTATAGGAATTTTCATGTATCTAGTATAGAATATAGGTATGATATGTAGTAATTCTATTGTGGGTATAATATACCATAATTAAAATGCATCATATGCCAAGCAGAGTACAGCAATTAAAAATGCAGGATTTTCCACTATTCGTAAATTGCATATATAAAATATAAATTTTAAAATTGAGAGGTAAACATCTGCTATCTGGTGTGGTTTTAATTTAATTGGTTCAGTGTCGCCGTGCAATGTTTTTACTGTTGATTACAGATAGATTCCAGATTTCAGATACAGTTATAACCATTGTTCTTATATCTAGCTTATTGTAAATTCCTGTACTTTTCAATTTTCAATACAAAACATTCAGTATTCCGTATTCCAAAATACTCATTTCATACGATTTATTATCATATCAATAATATAGCGGTGACGTTTCAACACTACATGAAAATTAAATACACGCGAAGAATACTTAAAATTTAAACTGCGATATGGATTTTCAGTAGTTATGTACTGTAGAATAATTACTAATTATGTGCAAGTCAAAACTCTATGGTAAGATTGCTTTTGGCAAGGACTGAGAAAAATCATGTACTAAATCAGTATTACTGATGAAACTGTAGTTTTTATGTATCTGTTTTTACCTGTATAGTTTGTAATCATTTTGTATTACAATTATTTCAGGCATTTACTTTACTTGTAAAATCATCAATCACGACAGTAATTTGATAAATATTGTTAAAGCTCATTAAAATTACAAATCATTTTCAAAAACTGCATAAAACGTATACAAATTCTTTTATATTTGACATTTATATTATGCTTAAATCTATAACTAAACAACGTTTGACAAAAATCTGACTTTAAAAATTCTATCTAGATATAACTTATAAATACATGGTAAATATTACAGATTACAGGTCTAAAGATTTTAAGCATTTAATATTAACACTATCCAAGTGGAATATAAAATGTAGATACATATGATTATACGTAGAAACAGGAAATAGGTAAATTGTACTGTTCCAAGTTTCATGAAATTTTAAATTTAGTTACTGAAAACCCGCCTTTTTACTGCTACAGAGCTGGTAAATACTGATACTGCAAAAAATGCACCAACGCAGCGGTTTTATATATATACATACACTTTGGCTAAGAACTTAAATAGGGAGTCTACAGTTAATTGATAATAATTGGTATTGTAAAAAATAATCACGCTTGTGCCTGTCTTTTGTTTACAATTGAATTACCCCGTGGAAGGACTACCAATATCGTTTTTGAGCTCTCATATATTTAACATGTAAATACCATGGAAACGAAAACGATATTGGTCGTTCTTCCATGGGGAAACTCAATTAGTTTGGAATCAAAATCAGTATTGTCTATTAAAAAAAATGATAAGTCGTATTTTCAATAAAATGTTTCATTCAATTTTCTTACAATAATTATTGTTATGATTGTTACACAAAATATGTAGGACGGAATACAGAGTACAGAGAGATTCATTCACTCCCCTCTTCTTCTCAGTGAGAATCATTGACAATGCGTATTTGTATTTAAATATACGGATAATTTCGCTTTTAATATTGTACATATTATTTTGTCTTAGTTTGTCACATTAATAAATATCTTATATTTTATGTACAAATACAAAAATTCATTGTATTCTTGACTGAAGAATAAAAACTATTGTGTCTTATAAAAATAAATAATGAAATCATTATTTGCGCTGTATTTATTTATTTACCTACTTATTTATTCTAATTATGGTGACTCAAATCCAGCATTCGTTAGACCCTTTTCATTTTTATTGGCATCCTTGAGTTTCATTTCAGACTCTTCAACTTTATCCTCTTCCTGTTTGTTGTTTTCAGATTTGTAGTAATAGGCCAAGACCATAAATATTAGCATATCAACGAACATCAAGCCAGCAAATAAGAAAAATTCTTTCCACTGTTCATGGAAAAGTTTAGCGCCGGCGATTATCAGCACAATCAGATTTCCAAAAGCTACTGTGAGGAGCCAAGCTGAAAATCAAAAGATGGTAATTGTTTAAGGACAAGAATTTTTAAAATTAAATAAATCTGAACTTTTGTTTAATTTATCAATCTTTCAAGTTTTGTACTGCAATAATTTTTTGGTTTGAAATTTGAAATGTATAAATACCTGCTTGAATCACAGACTTCATACTTTGAGGAGCCTAAATATTTAAATAAAACATATGTTATACATTATAAGTTATCTCTGAATTTCATTGTCCTTTTCGTAATTTTGGGATCAGAATAAAATAATATAAGGAGAAATTTTAATATTACCTCTGAGTATGAAAATTCCAAACCAGTGACGGAGAACATAACTTCTGCGATCGTGATGATTACATATTGAGGTAGTAGCCAAAACATGTGAATGGAATTCGGTTCTACTGTGGTAAATGCATTTAGTTCATATTGTCCCGTCACATTTTTAACCAGTGATACAATATAGGCTCCTCCAAGACGTGGTTGAATAGTTGCGATTGGAGTTTCCAAATTGCTTAGTACTACAGAGTAGCTGTGGATAAAATGTATAAAATAAGTATTCAAGTCAAGTGTCTCAGAAAGTTTGTTTGAATTCTAGATGTATTTAGACTTTAGACTATAAAACGTACCTTTCAGGCGTTACTTCCTTTGTGATAGTTCCTGATCCCTCTGTGTCATTAGCCAAGTTGAAGATGTAAGCCATTTCATTTTTTACATTCATTAGAGTAATATTCTCAATCCCTTCCAAGTTTGCGAACACAAATCTATTTTACAAAGATTCCAACATTTTTATCATGTGTATTGAGTATTTTATTAGAATTTAGAATTATCATAATATTGTTTTATAAATAAACAACCTGTGAATTTTTTTTTAGTTTCAAAATGAAAGCTTGTTAATTATACCTTATGAATGCATTTCCAGCTTCGGACTTTGTCGTTGCATCAGGTGTGCTTGGAGCTGTCAACGTCATGCTTTTCTGGGGTGTCAATGAAATGAGTAGACTGACAGCTTTTTGGGATTGGGTAGCAATTTTCTGAGTCTTAGTTGGTAAATTTGGACAATCAAACTCTGATGTGGACGAATCTACAGATTTGAGCTCAATTTCGTAATCTTGACTTTGTATGGCTTTAAATATGAAATTTTCATTTGGTAGAATTTGATGTTCATTTGATATAGTTTCTGCTTCGTTTGAGTGTTTTAAGCCGACGAGGAGGGTACATGGAACTTTATTCATGAAATTTAATGATGATTGATTTGGTTGTAAAACAACTGGATATGTGTCCTAAAAAAAGTATACACAAAGCATAAAACTTGATTATTTTGATTATCTTTTAAAATCCATTTAATTTAAGAAAATAAAAAAGAAAAATGTTTTTGACACTTGACACAACACTAATAAAACTTGATACCAACAATTACAAAATAAATGTTAAAACAGTTTACAAAGAGTAAACAAACCTGAAGTTTGAGTTCTAAAATTCCAGAAATGACAAAAGCGAGTCCAGCTAAAAGTCCACCAACTGTCAGTCTTTGTAAAGACTTTGTTAAGATTCCCATTTTTCCTAAACATGGATAGAGGATTTGGTCAAAAATGGGAATCAATAGAAGAATGAGAAGCGGGTTGACAATTTGCATTTGATCCGGGAGAACCGAGATTCCACTGAATAAAGTCCCATCCATTCTTGTAGCCTGGAAAGTCCATCTACTTCCTTGCTGATCGAATAGTGCCCAAAATACTGGGAGTGGTAAGTACAAAACAAAGATTCGGAGGAGAACTTTGACATCATTAATCAGCTTTTTATCAAACTTGTCATCCGCATAGTCGAGCCAATGATTTCTCTTTCCTCCCACTTTTCGGATGGAGCGTGGTAAAGCATGAGAAATACATTTAGCCACTTTCATTACGACATTTCCCTCTGGAGGATTCATTTTATAGAATGGTTTTCCAAACAAGAAGATGACTAAAGCAACAATCATCAGTGCAGCTGGTACGGAGAAGGCAAGAGGATAACAATCTCCACCAAAGCATTGGAATTTTCGGAAAAGTGGTGTTAAAAATGTAGAAATGAGACTTCCAGCATTGATACTAAAATAAAACACGGAGAAAAATGATGCAAGCTGTAATGCTTGTTCCTAGAATCGTACGTGTATCACAGAATAAAAAGCCGTTAAACTACATAGTTAATTTTGCAAATCACAATACCATTTTTACCTACAATATAAAATATAATGTATTTAAAACTTTCAGGTTCATTTATATTAATTTACCGGCAATTTAAATTGATCACCCCCGAATGCGGAGACACATGGTTTTATCCCACCCGTCCCAATTGCAATTAAAAGTAGTCCGATCATGGAAAATTCTCTGTAATAAATAATGCAAGAAAATTTGAACATTTTATTATGATAATGACCTTTTTGCTGCTACTTACAATTAGCTACAAAACGATTACAGTTGTAATTTTTACTGTGTTATTCATTTTTTATACCTTTCAGGAATTCCGAGTGGTGGAGTAGCGGCCAGTGAGAGTACGATATTTCCTATCGCGTACACTACCGACAGATAAAAAATTGTCTTGAATTTCCCAAGGAATGAATCAGCAACCATTGCACCGAGAACAGGAGTAAAGTAACATAACATGCCAAAGCCATGATATATTTCAGTGGATTCATCTTCATTAAAATGGAGTACAAATTTCAGGTACAGGATCAGAACGGCTGTAAACAATTTAAAACAAAGAAACTGTTAATATGTTTTACATGAATTTTTCAATTTTCCAGTTTTCATACATACTCCAGTCGTCAGTACTGATTATTGATGGAGCTGTAGAATCATGTAATTTCCCATTTTCTACGTATACGCTACACAGAAGTCAGAGACGAAGTAACAAGTCAATACCTTTTTACTTTTCACTCTTCCTTTTCCAAGAAACTTTAGCTTTCATCCGAATTCCATACAACGGTTGGGTTCATTCAACCTTTTCCTACTACTACCTTTTCTGCTTTCTGCATATTTCAAACTGTTGTTTTAATTTTAGCATTTTCGGACATTTATGCAAAACACAGTCCACCTGATTATTGCTAAAACTTCATTATTTCGATTTAAGCTAACTTGAGTTGTTTTCAAAACTTCACAGAAAAAACAGCCAATGACGGAAAATGTAAAACAAAAGCACAAATATACATCTTCTTATAATCTAAATTCTGCATACTACATAATACATGCTACACGTATTATAGAAATACATTGCAAATGTGTATGAAACTTCTTTTAGTGTAAATATAAGTACGCAGACGATAATATCGTCTGTACAGATTTTAGACACATCACACATGTACAAAAAATGCTGATCATACTTAATAGTTATATAGCATTGGGGAGAGAATGCGGTGAACAGGTATAGTTAATAGTTAGACAGGTCACACGCACAGTATCAATATCTGAATACGATATTTTTCCTTCCTTTGACCTCAATAAAATCAACTTTTGCATTTATTTATTTATTCATTTATTATGCATAGCTTTACTCGATCACCTGCTGCCTGCTGCTGTACATATGTTGTATGATACTGGCACTACGCAGTTTCCTACTTCTCCTCAGTACAGGCGTACTTATAGAAAACTGCAAAACAGAATCCTAAGCCTAATCTCATTTCTGACAGGAGAAAAATGCATTGCATTCTCATCTCAATCTCTCTCATTTTGTGCCGCATCCCAAATCCCAAAGTAAAGTTAATGTTATTATTACTGCTCTTGAATGTGTGGAATATCAAATCTCTTTGTGTACTTTATACATGTATGCGGTATACGTATAGCATACTGATTCAGTTTTACAAAATACTCTCACCTCTCACGCAGATCTCGATGACAATGAAAGAATCTCTTTCTGTGCCTAGGTGTGTTCTTCATGATTTATTAGACTTATTAAAACAAGGTGAGTCAAGTTAATTGTAGCACTACTGATGAGTGATAAGCACGAAATATGATTCTCGATTCCCATCTACAATTCAATTCTCCATTCTGCATCACTGACGATTAGTATTACAATTTACAATTCCCATTGATATTTAGCCAAAGTTAAAAATGATACACCACTCAGTCTCTCTCTCTCTCTCTTTCTCTTGAATTACTCTCACTCCATTTTCGTCGAATGTATGAAGTCTGTAAATTGTGCATGCATATCAAGATCAAGACAGAGGTTTCGTGAGACGAGTAGGAGAAAAATGCTCATAATGCTCTACTTTAACATCTTCTGTCATTAATTTTCCTTTCTATCTAAAAACAAGTTAAAAAATTCAACAGACAGTCCAAAAACAGACATTATATCTAAGTATTGGACAATGACACTGGCTGTGATGAGATAAAAAATTTGGTTATGGTTTGAGTTTTGAGTTTTGAGTTTCCTCATTCAGACATTCGCTGTACAATTTACAAAACTATTACAAAATCTCCAAACTAAAAAAAACTAACAATACGTAATCGCAAAATATAAACAAAATCTATTTGCATCTACATCATTTGTTATGCATACCAAATTGTAATAATATTACATTAAATTCATGGTAGGCTATTTATCATTTACCATTGTAACTTTTTCTCACACATATCAGTTTCAAGAAGCAACAAAAATCAGCAGTTTGGCTGATGGCTGATGTTATGATTTTTTTCTGATCTCGTCTATTAATTGTCTATGCATGAATATTATCTGTTATCATATTTCATCAAATGAACCATATGGGATAAATGATAAAATATTGGGCAATAATGATTGTACATGACTAGAATCTGGAATTGAGAATTCCATAAGATCATTGCTAAAATAACCTCAATTAGTATAATATTATAATTTATTTGCAAGATAATTAGCACTTATCATCAAACGACAGAAATGTAATAAATCAGTGACTATGTCTCCTATACAGTGTACTATTGTACACTGTAGTACATTGTGCACTATATGCATTTTTTATATCAAGTATCGAGTGCGATCAACGTAGAAATTTACACGTGTGTAAAAATATGTGTAGTTTTCATTGTCATTTGTCATCACATGTTCGCAATTCGTAATCAAGGCGTATACTTTGTTTCTAAAAAATTTTTGATAATGAATGAAGATGCTTAAAAAAACTAAATACATGAAAAACAATGTAATTTGAACTTGCCTTTCATGCCATAATACGAGAATCTTTCACAAAATTCATTACAAACAATGAAAAACACGGACTTTGGATACGGGAGTTTCTGAAAACAAAACAAATAAAAATCAACATATTCATTAATATTTTGGTCAGAATATTAAAAACAAAGAAACAATGTGTTATAAAAAAATTAATGAATAAATAAATAAAACATACAAGAACCAAAATGAACATAATATCATAAATCATAATGGATGTGCTTAGTTTCAAGAGCCTGCGAAACAATTCTTTGATTTCTTAATAATTAAAACTAAAAGTACATTACTGTACACTGTACACAGTGTCTAATATTAATCTGATATCTATTACATAATACATAATACATAAAAATTTCAAAGATCTGGAGAGTAAAAAAGTTCTCTTATGGATTTTGGACCTGTGTATGTTTTTCCTGAATTGTTTTACCTTTGGTGTTGATGACATCAGTGTAAAGTGTAACAAATTGAAATTGTTTGGATAAACTATAAACTACGCACATGCACAACTTTTTAGTTTGTAGATTGTATAGATATTTGAATTAAGTATAATATTATTCGTATTGAAAATAATATCATTATTTCAGTGTACAGTGTACGATCATTATTTCTTTTGTTTGTTCACATTTTATTGCTTATTGCTCCGTATTACGGACGTAAAAGTCTTGCTTTTGTACATTTTAATAGGTTTTATCTTTTCCAATGACATTAATTTCAACATTATTTCAATATTTTGTTTTCATAGTGTGAATCATTTACATCCTAGTTTGTTTAACAGTACTAGTCAAATTGAATTTTTTTTCCTTATACATATTTTCTCCCAACTAATAATTTAAAGTGAGTGTAATACAAGTGAAAATAAACTTTTAAATTTTGGTTTTCCATTGCGTCAAGTTTCATTTCACTTATTTGCAGTTTACAGTTTACAGGTACGTCATATTTGTGCCTGTAAATTTTCGCCTAAAACTTTCAGGTAACAGTTTCTCAATTTTCAGTTCACTTTATCAGTGAAAATTTCTATATATATAACAGTGTGCACTGATAATTAGTTTGCACTATGAACTAACAACAGAGGTAGTAGATATAAGATATAGAAATGGACTAAAATGCTTTTTGCTTGGATTGGCTACTGGCTTAATTTTGCGTATATTACAGTACAAAAGAAATACTCAAGCTTAGAGTTTAGAGTGCAGCTATTATACACTATACACACTATTTCTCGATCCATATTTTCTATACAGCGTGTAAAATTTTAAATACGCTTGCCAATTCATGTAAAATTGTTCCCTACAGTATTATTATTGAAGGAAATGGAAAGATTTATGTTTTATTTTCCTAATTATTGCTGATATTTGATATTGAATTACTAAAAAAGAAATAAACAAAATAACGATATATTATTATGAAAAACTAATATTCAAATTGTGCTGATTGCTGATGAATGGTTTCAAACTAGCATTGTTGATGATTGCATTCAGGTGGGTGCAAATATTTCATTGTTCCTAGCAACAATGCTCAAAAAATTATAATGGTAATGTAAAATGTAAAGGCTCCAGTATAATTAATCAATCGTTGCTACTTTAATAGTTACTAGGGATAAACCTTGTCCTTCAAGGGGTTTTAACAAATAGCGTAACAATGTAATTTATTGTAGAACGTTAAATGTCTCATAAAAATCTAAACACGTTTATTTACTCTACATGTGTATATTATACTTCTTACGTAAATAATTGTCAAAATTGAATCGTAACACAGGCACACGTATGTATAATGTATACAACATGCTAAATGACATGAGCCAGGAAAATATGCCAATTACATCTGCTACTAGTTATTTACATGTGAGTAAATACATATATATGTATTTTTTTATCTCACCACCATCTCCCTAATTACATGTTGTACGTGTGCGTATTTTTAAAATTCCAAGTTTTTAATGGTATTACATTTATATTCATTTCAGTTATTTATTGGTATCTCAAGTGTTTGTGTTTAGTGTCCACATCCAATGTTGAATAGTGGATGTACAAGTTTTTATTGTCGTTATTATTGATGTTTATTTTTACGGAGTTTTTTCAGCAAGGAATTTTTAACCACAGTCAAAATATTATAGATTGTAGGTAATACATGACTACAGAGTACAGAGTGGAATATTACATAAATTTGCAAAATACATTTTTATGTGACAAGCAAGCATAAATTTGAGTATAAATCTAAAATAGCAAACTTACTTGTGGACTCCCCGATGCCGTCATTTTGGTCATGTTGAATATATTTCTTGGCCAAAACGACCAAGATTGGAGTTTTTTGCCTGAAGTCCAAGGCTTAAGATTCACACTTTTTCAGTTATTGTATTTAAAAATTCAAGTTATCCAAAATCCGAACGTCCAATTTAGTAAAAAAGTAAAATCCTTCTTCCTGTTGCTGAGCACTGTCATCCACAATGCTTTTTCTGTGGGTACTGTTTACTTTACATTATTTATCAGAACAGCTTAGTGCATTGTATCTCCCGTCACTGGCAAATGAAGCGAAGAAAAGAGAACAGAAAAAAATAAAAACACGGGGATTAGTTTTAAATTTATAAAGCTAAACAAGTCACGCTGGATGCTGGATAAATATTAAATACTATATTTACTTTTACTATACATTAGTGAGATTAAAAAGCAGAAGACTGTTAAATGTCAAGGAGCTAATAGTTGAGCGTGGTAATGAAAAAACTACAATCTAAAAGTTCTACACACGTATTTTCTCACTCTTTCCTTTTTAAAAAAACTGGAAATAAAAAAATTAAACTCCAAAGAATGGCTTACACGGTACACGTGCAATAATATTCTACATTCTACCTAGAACCTAGGGCCTAGATATATAATATTATATATAGATGCACACGTAATCTAACAAACTGAAGACTTGATTTACCTACACTTTTGTGCTGTGAGCTGTGTAGAATGTTAACAATCAAACTCAACTAAAGAATAGCAACTGAGCAGTGCACCATTTGTTTACCACTTGTTCACTCATTTGCAGCACATATTGAGCGTCGAGTATTGACTATCGAGAAAATGTCAAACGTACTACATAGTTTGTTACCAACTTTTGGTTTACGTAGTTGTCGTGTTATATATTATGCACTTGCGGCTCACAAACATTTACAAATACAAGTTAATTAAGTCTGTTTAAGATACAGAGTGAAGAGTATAAAGCTTACTTCATTTACAAATAACGAATAATGCCTAGCATGTAAGTTGACTGTAGACTGTAGGCTGTAGACAATTGCACTAGCTCAATGTACATAATATATGTATACTTAATACTCACTATAGTATGTACAAATGAGACAGAGGGAATGATTTCCTCCAGTACAAAACAGAGACATTAGACTATTGGCTGTTATCGGCTACTATTGGTTAGAGTAATGATAGCTATTACTTTGTAATCTAAATGAAGTAAACTGTTTTTTAAAAACATTTTTGATGTGCATGCGGTAGTTAGTAGTTGTATGAGGAGGAAAATGTCCGCATTAGTTTTTAGTTATATAAATTTAAATTTATTGTATTTTATATCAACAGTAGAGGAAACGACACAACATACAACGTTTCAAGTTTGAAATTGAGAGGAACTAATAATAATAAATTTGAAATGTAATGTGTAAAGTGTAAAGTGTATTAAAGTCATTTGGTTTTTTTGGATATTATATATTATACATTATATTATACTATATATGAACACTGAACACCATACTCTCTATGTGTGTTTTTTGAGGTCTCTACTTGTCTCTGTCTCTTTTGCTTTTCCTTTTGACATGACTGCTTAATTTATCATGTGCTCTTTTTTTTCTCTATACTCGTTTATTGTAGTTATTATATTATTATATTATTATGTTTTGTCTATTCTATTTCTGTGTTCGGTGTTTCTACTAACTTTTGTCACTGTAAACACTTTGTACACTGATGTACACTGTACATGCACTGGCATGAACTTTACTTATTTACAAGGAATAAAAGAGGTGTGAAGGTAACCGCGTAATGGAATATAGTACTGCAAAAACCTCTTTTGATTAAAAAACCG
>JAQGBH010002604.1:0-23550 GCA_034698265.1 Sminthurinus aureus
ATATTATACAGTATTTAGAAAATAAATGTGTGTACTGTACACATTAATATTAACGATGTATAAGTATGATATAATATTATACTATATTATTGTTTTTATACAATAAGAAAGAAAAATAATACATATTATTATTATGTAAAAGTATATTATTATACATAAATGATAAAATACATACCTACAAAAAGTCTTTTGAAGTTAAAGAGAATAAACTCAAATGTTTTGGTTTTGTTGTCCATCCACTCATTATTTTAGTTTTTAAAGTATTCCAAGTTTCATAATAAGGAGAGTTGAGTTTCTTTGCTTCAAAATAAGTCATACTTAGTTGTTCATCCTCTTCATTACTACTACTAGCATCACCAACTGAGAAGATATTTGCAGATATTAACGGTTGTTTAAAAGTCTCTTCATACTTTTTACATGTGTTGATAAATTGAACAAAGATTTTTCTTCGACAAATGGAAACTTGAGATAAGGGTTTTCCAAAATTCCTTTTATTTGAACCCTGTTTTCGTCCATTAATAGAAACATCTGTTTGAAATTTATTGGCTGAAGTTTTAAAATAACCGGATATCGATGCAGGAGCCGGCCTGCCTTCACCATCTTTTGGAAAATCCATAAAATTTGTTGAACTTTGATAAATACTAGGCACAATGAAAATATTTTGTTCTTGTTGTTGCTGAGAGTTTTCCTCCTCTTCCTTCGCCTTTTTATTGAGCCACCATGTACCATTATTTGGTAAACATTTATCCAATTTAGACTTTAAATTAATATGAAATCTATCATAAATTGCTCTTTTGATTGACACAGGATCAAAATGATCTAATTTACCAATAATAAGTGATTCAAAAAATATTGGTTTTTTAATAAAATTCCCTAAAAGGGAACCTTGTATTCCCATAATTTGCCATTTTGCAATTTTATCACTACATGACATACTTATTGTTGGATCTCCTTTGCCTGGTTTTAAACGACATTTCCCAACAGTTTGAATATCTTCATACATAGGATCTTGCACATGTAGTTTGGCTCCTGTTCTATGTCCTGCAAGTGAAGTATTAGTATTTGTTGTGGTTTTAGTTGTATCAGTATTGGTAGTAGAACAATCTTCATTAATTTTTGGTTTCTTTATTTCAATAGGACATTCATTACTACTACTACTACTACTATTAGAAGTAGTTTCTTGTGCTTGTTGCTGTTTTGATTTTTCATTTTCAATGATTACTTTATTATTTGGAATATCAAAAATTGCTGCATCACCACAAGGTATATGACTCACAAATAGATGAAATTTAATTTCAGGTTTTAATATAAATGAATTGGAAGTCTGTGACGATTCAGATGAAGTTGATGACGATTTTTCTTGAAGGTTGAAATCTTGAAAAATTGTTGTTGTTTTGGTTTCATTTGTTGAGTTTGAAATTGTAAGGGATAACTGATCATATAAATATAGTAGAAAAGCACGACGACAAATTATTTCAGCATGAGAATCACTCAATACATCACCAAGAGGACTTAATTCATTTTGACCTAAACACTTTGTCCCAGTTCCAATTGCCACTATTTTAAATTCTGGATTACTACTACTACTCAAATTATCACCTTTTGTACTTGACTGCAAAATTGTTGCTAATGTTGTCCATTCTTTATTAGCCAATGTTGGTTTCCCAGTTTTTGGTATTTTTTCTTTAAAATATTTAACAACAAATTCTGCCATTCTATCATAAAAATTATTCTTTTCCTCATCCTTTTCATTATTATTCTGTACTGTTTTCTCTTCCCCCTTTTCTGTTTCCATTTTTAATGCTTTTAAGTTTTTTGCTGTTGATATGCTGAATTATTATTATTTGTTATTAATTAGACAAAATTGACAACTTTAATTTAATCGTCAAATTTAATCTTCTTTCCTTGAAATGTAGGTAAAATGACACTTTGACGTTTCTTTGCTTCCCACGATGGATGTAATTTTTCCGGTGGTCCGGTTTTTGGTGCTATTGAATACAGAAATAACAAAAAATGTTTATATTTTATGCAATGTACAAAAAATTATGATAAAAAAAATTACAAAAGTAAAAGTATTAGTAATCATACTGTACATATATATAAATAATATTAAATACAAAAATTATTACCTTGGGTATTTTTCTTTAAATAATCAGGCTGTAGTAAATTCGTCCTTCCTTGTTCATTAAACGATGATGAGGATTCTGATGCTGTCTTGTCAAAATATCTTGTAGGCCGTTGTTTTTGTTGTGAAAAGTCTTGTTTATTATTACCAAATTTATTAAATTTATCACCACCTTTATTTTGTACACCCCATTTACTGTTACGACTTGAATGTTCTGGATTATTAAAATCTTGTTTCGGTCCACGTTGTTGTTTTATTGGTACATTTCCTCTTCTAGCACGTCTATTTAAATTATCACCATATTGTTGTTGAACTTGTTTTTCTTTATTATCCTCCTTGCGTTTGGCATCAACACAACCAAGAAAAAAGGAACTTTTTGGTTTCTTTAATTTATTATCATTGGATGCTGATGATGAGATTTGAGGTTTAGGGTTATGACTTGTCTCCTTTTCTTCTAATTCAGACCAATCTGTTATTACTTGTACTTTTATAGTACCTTCTGTTTTATTTACTACTACAGGTTCTTTTTTAATTGTCTCGTCTTTAGTTTGATTATTCTTCTTGGGATTTGGTTTAGTAAGTTTAATTTTTTCAAATTTCTTGTTAGATTTAGTTTCTATTGGTTTTTCAATTTCTTCTTGTTCCTCCTCGTCGTCGTCTTCTTCTTCGTCGCTTTGCTCTTCTTTTTCTTCTTCTTCACTTTGTTCTTCTTTGACTCCTTCTTCTTCGTCGCTTATTTGTTGTTCTTCGTTTTCGTCGCTTTCTTCGTCTTCTTCTTCTTCTATACCTTCACTATCATTATCAATACCTTCATCACTAGATTCTTGATTAATAGTATCACTATTATCTTCAACGTCTGAATTTATTTTATTTTCTTCATCGGTACTCTCTTTATCATTGTTAGCAACTTCATCATCATCATCATCAGATTCTATTTTAACATTATTTTTCAATTGTTTAATAGCAGTATTAGTAGATTTTAATGTATTATTTTGGTTTTCTTGTTTCTTTTTCTCTTTTTCAATCTCTTTCTTTTGAGCTAGTTTTAATTTAGCTGGACTTTTTTCTAATAAGACTGGAATCTGTAGTTTCCAATTAGCATTAGCGTTCCGATAATTTTGTACTTGAGTATTAACAGAAGGATGATGAATTAATCTTGCTGAAGCCCTGTCTTCTATAGTCGATTTAGGATTTTGTAATACTTCCTCAAGTTTTGAAGTATTTTTTAGTGCTGATATCGAGATTTTGTCTTCTTTTAAGTGCTAAAAAAAGATCACAAAATACATAATACATAGATAATTCATGCTTACACAGTATATAACAACAAACAAGAATATAATACAATTTGCCAAGTTATTTATATTTTATTTAAAATACCTTGATGGTTGTAATTTCAAGATACAATCTATCTGCTTTCCGTTTACTTTTGAGTTGAACTTCTTCTGAACCTTTCCTGTCCCGCAATTTCTTGACTTCTCGAGTTAATTTCCTAATTACATGAACTTTGGCCTGTCTCACACGTTTTCGCATACACACAATCTACAAAACAAAATGATACAATTTTTAATTCACTTTTTAATCATCTAACTGTAAATGGTAAATAGTAAATAGTAAATAATATGTAAAATTATAAAACACATGTGTACAGAACTTGTAAAATATATATTGTTTTTTATCATCCCAACAATAAAATTTTTTAAAAAAAGTAGGTAACTTACATGATTATTGAGTTCTTGTTTTTTTGTAATTTCTTTCACATTATTACTTTCCATGATATGCTAAACAGACATGTCGACTTTTGAAACTATATAATAATTATTAAATTTTTAATTGACAATTATCTCTGTCGCGTGCTCACAAAAAATAATGTATAATGTACGCACATTTTCTGCTTGATTTTTCCTGCTATGAAAATCAAGGTAATCTGGATCTTCAATTCAAATAATTTCGGTGTGAAAAAAGTAAACAGGAAAAAAAAATATTTAATTGAAATTAAAAATTAAAAGAACACAAAGGCTTAGTTTTAATTGATACAGTTCGACAAGAGGAGAAGAATCATGCGGGGTAAGACTACTTAAACTTACGGTAGTTTAATTTTACAATTTCATAATATTTACTGTATTCCATTTTCTATTTCCAATGCAATTTTATTGCGTTTTATTTTTTGAGTGGAATAAAAAATAAAAATATAAAAGAGATTCATTTTTACGCATTCACTATTCACTATTGGTACTTAAAAACAAAGAGTATTTGAAATACTGCCATCACTTCAGAAAATGTTGGAAAGTGGAAAAGCTCCTATTGAAAGACCATCGAATCAAAAATGAGGCAGATTGTTGAAGAAACGGGGATTCCAGGAGAAACAGTTGAAAGAATCCTTCACGATCGTCTTGGTGTCAGTAGAGTTCTTTCTTCTAGATGGGTGCCAAAAATCCTAACTGCTCATCAGCAAAAGCATCGAGTTGAATGTTGTGAATACAACCTTGAACAGCTGCATATAAATATCCAAACATTTTTTCTCGTGTGGTGACCGGTGATGAGATTTGGATACATTACAATGACTCTGAAACGAGGGAACAACAAGAAGAAGAACCTTCGACCCGTCCGAAACGTCAAAAATCACCAGGAAAAAAATCAAGAAAATGATTCTTATTTATGCTGACACTTTGAGAAAACTCCACGACTCCATTAACGAGAACCGAAGAGGGAAAAACAGGCAGCGAATTTTGCTTAATGACAACCCGACTGTTTTCTGTCCAAAATTGTCAAGGCTGCCATGGAAGAGTATGGCTTTGAAAAAATGCTACATCCACTCTATTCTCCTGATCTTGCTCTCTTTACTAATTTGAAATCGGCTCTCAAGGGGAGGAGATTTTCAAGAGAAAAGCAACTCAAGTCAGCTGTGAACCCGTTTTTTTATTCTAAACAAAAACTATTTTTTGCTCAGGGTATTCAATCTTTGGAATATTGTTGGAATCAATGTATTTTGTCAGAGGGTGACTACATTGAGACAAAGAAATATAAAGTCTGAGTTTTCTTTTTACCTTTTATTTTTGTAGAAATTTTATAGGTATAAAATTGCATTGGAATTTGGAAATGGAAAATCTTAAGTATATTATTATTGTTTTTTTTACTCTTTTATATTTTATACAAATGATCGTTTACAAGATAAATTGGTTCGTCATTTGTAATTTGTAATTTATAATCAGTTATAAATAAATTATGGATTCCATAATATATAATATTATTATATTATCATATGAAATATGACGTGTATAATATCATTATTATTTTATTTTATATAAGGACATTGTAAAAATTATTAGAAAATAGTCAACAACTAAGGGAAATGGTATAGGTCTCAAGTCTCAAGACAAACTGAATTATGACTATTCTTCAGAGGTTATTGTAGGTCACAGTAGTTTGGTGTCCAATTAGTAAAATCAACCCGTTTCATGCCCATAGATTCAAAACATGTTAAAGGAAAGGTTGCTCATTTTTTATAAACGTACGACTTTCCCCAATCCAAAGCAAGAAGCCCACATGTTTGTCTATATTTATCTGTGTTTTGCTGTTCTTCTTCTTCTTGTTGTTCTTTTCCATTATATATTATATTAATAGTCATTACCTAACTGGGTAAAGTACGTCATTCATCACTGTCGTCATCAGCAGAAGCAACATCCTCATGATCAGTCACTATGAGATTGATTGATTCATTTCATTCATGTCTAATGTCTAACTTACAAATTATAATAGCCTGCATATTATTTACTTGATCACATATACATGTATGTATAGTAGCTAAACAGAAGCATTCCATATTCCATAATTGTTTGTTACATGATATTTGATGCTCTGTCAAAGATTTACGTTTACGCAACACCCGCCTACCTAAACAATAGAAAATAAAAGTATAGTACTCAGGTACATTTGTACAATGTGGAAGGCATGCAAAGAGGAGGTAAAAAAGATCGAGAATCGAGAATCTAGAAATTCATATCAATAAAATGAAATTGCAATGAGAGCGCAGTTCAGATTCAGGTCTCAGGTCGAGTCTTCTTCTCTCTCATTTTCCTTTTACCTTTTACCAAAGTCTTTGTCTTTTGATGCTTCATGTTTTGAAGATCATTTGAAAGAATCTGTTCTCTCTCGATTCTTGGCTCTTAACTCTCGACCTATGACTTGGACAGTCGTCTCAAAACTTAGTCTCTTGAACCAAAAGTAACTTAAATCTCTGAAAGTTGTACTTTTACCTGCTGTCAATGAATAATTCGTGTATATCTCATCTTCGGATTTCTGATGCTGATCAGGTGACAATAATTGTAGGCAATCTATATTATTATTATTAAAGAGTGGAGTGAAAAGTTTGTTCCAGTTCTTAGAAAATCCATTAACTTGAAGCTTTTAGTCTTCAGTGTATTATTAATTATTATTATAGCACAAATTACAAATATAAACCGTAAACAATAAACAATACACATAATAATTTTTACATTCTGATTTTTTATTTTTCTTTGTTACAGATTCAAATAGTTGTGAGCAAGGTGAATTCAGGAGGTGGAAGATTCGCTGGAGGAACGGATATAACGATTCAAGCCTTGAATAGAGAAAAACGTCAAAGCCGGAGCCGTAAATTACCACCTTTGCTACTCAGAGGTGAGACATACTTTAAAACATATTATATTTTTGTTATAGCTAGTGTGTTTGTGCATTGTTTATTTTTTCAAAATTCTTTATTACCCCTACACATTTTTGTACACGTACAAAATTGTAAATGGGATTGTTTTTTTTTACCCTAAATAATCAATAATAGACAGATTAATTATTATTCGTGCACATGGTTAAAAAACTAAAAAAAGTGGTGAAATGGAAATAGAATTAGGAATTAGGTGCTGGTTATTGGCTATTTCGCGTCCAACATGACACACATTTACTTGTACATTTGATATTTGATATTCTCAAGAGATTCATTTTTCTACAGTTTGAAAAATTGGTCTGGAAAAGTAATAATAATTAAATAATGTGTTGAGAATTTTTGTTTATAGATAAATATAAAAATGTATATTATTATAATATATTATGTGCTTTTAGTGTGAACGTATCAATGTTATGACACATTTTGTCATTACAAATTAGGCATTGGGAATTAGGATCATGAAAAATGTATAGCTGTATCTTGCATCCTAATATTCTATTCGGATATGATTAAAAAGGAGGCTAATAAAATTGTCAAAGTAAAATGGTGGTTAATTGAAGGACTTAATTGAATTAAGGACAATTAGGAGGCATTAGGCTAATGAAAATGAAAGAGAAAGATGGAGAAAGAAAGAGAGAAAGAGAAAAGTTACTCAAGATGAACAAGACAGTCATTATCTCATCACTCATCACGCAGAGTAGGTCCATTATCCATCCATTGGGAACTGTGTGAACATTATATTATAAGCTTTGTTGTTGTCGTCGTTGCTGTTGTTATTAGTTGTAAGTAATTCTCATAAAAGTGGATGGATTGTACAAGATACAAAATAATAACAGTTGCTCCTACTCCCTGCTCCATACTCTATACTCCAGTGCAATGTCAGTAGTATAATAAAAGTGAGGATAATAAATAGGAGAGCAACAACAGAAAACAGACATGATGACGGTTATTTGCATATGCTATGTATATTATTCTGTACAATCTACAAGGAATACAGAATACAGAATAGAGATGTTGTGTAATATGAAAAGGACTTGCGTGTTTTGTGGCCTTTAGTGGCAAACTGCCTGCAATATTACATGTGCAACGTCCTATATCCTATTTTGCACAGAGTACAGAGTTGAACTACATTTACAAGTTGAGTAATGTTTTGGACACGAGTACGAGTTAAAAGTTTGGATGTTGGATGTCATATGCTGAAAGGAGTCTTATGTTTTGAGTCTTGAGAGACTTGACTTGAGGCTGGAGACTGGAGACTGTAGACTCGAGCGTTTATGTGGAGTAACAAGTAAATTTTATTCACTACTACGATAATATTGTTAAAGGTCACATGATATAAAATCTAATGTTAGAATAATATAGCTAATGATGCTCCATGCTCCATGCTTCATACTCCGTATCATATCATGTTTATGCTTCCCAACTTCTCCTAGTCCTATATACTATATACTATGTACTATGTACTGATTGTGAGTATTGTAAATAGCAAATTGACCATTTTGACATAAAACTCTACCAACTCAAACATGTACGAATGACGAAGGATTATTCTAACTTGTGTCGTGTAGTATGGAGTATAGAGTGTGTAGTAAAACTTCTTGATCATTTCCCCACTGCTTTATACTTTATTCCAGATCCCAGAGTCGTATAAAATAGTAATAATAACAGTTATTGACTGTAAGTACAGAAATTCTCTCAAAAATGTATAAGCGTAAACCCGTCTGCTGTCTGCTGTCTACCCTTGACCGTTTTACACTATTTGTTCCTGTGACAGAGCGAGAGATTGTTTAATGAGACGCATAGTTTGATAATATGCCGATAAGTAAAAGGAATTAGATTTATTACGTTTTTTCTATGGAATATGGAAAATGGAATGGATATCGTTTATCCTTGTCGTTGTCGTTGGAGTGAGGTCTAGTGGCATTTCCACATTGTGTATCTTGCTCTGGATCTATCGTCTATCCTCTATCCTATATCTTATCCTACACATTGCACTCACATATGATATGACTATAGTCTACAGTGTATAGTGTATACACTAGTAAATGGTAAAACTAAAGCAAGTCGAGTGAAGCGGTCACAATCATTTCCGTTGTACGATTATTTTATTCATTTATCCACAAATCGATTTCCCATCTGACGACAAAAAATTAAGTGTATGTACTTTCTCTCTCTGTCTCTCCTTTCTCTATTCTCTCTTCTCTCGTCTATATATTCTGTATTTTGTATGAATGACATTACATGTGTTGTGGTAATAATCCCAGATTTTCTTGCTGGTACATGTTACGTTGACGTAGCATAGTGGTTGAGGAATAAAAACAATGTGTTCATGTCATATCAGTCAGGGATAAAGACATAAGAGAGGAGAGATTAAAATAATATGACAGACAAGAGAGGATGTCTGGCTGTGGGAATGTGGGAATTGTAATATATATATATCATAATTCCACGGCTAAAAAACCTGTACATTTTCTACATGTTGTGTGTTGTATATTGTAGCCAATCAATTCCTACATTTCTATTTCCATGTTCTACAAAGTACAAAGTAGCCTCTTTTCTCTCTTCTCTTTTCCCTGTTCCTCCACATAACAAGTTGTGTCAACTTTCTTTTTTACCTTGTTGTTAATATCGTAATATTCGTAATCGTAAATTGGCCGTTTGACGTAATCCAAAATGCAGGTAGAGTATGACTAGGAATGAGTGTCAATTGGAGTATATCCTATTATGATATGTCTTATATGATGATGTGTTATATGTTCTATGCTTGCACACTCACATAATATGACACATGTGTACAATGTACGATCCGATCTACAAAGTCAGCGTAGCGAGTAGCGAGAGACAGAGTGAAGAGAAAGCTCCATGTCTCTGTTCTCTGTGGTATTGAGTATCGAGTATCCAGCATATTTTGTATATTTTGTATATTTCATCGTCATTTATGCATATCGCATATCCTTTTCCTTTGTGACTCGTGACGTTTTGCAAGAGTCAAGAGTAAATGAAAAATGTCTATGGGCAACACAAGTACATGTGTGTAGAGTGTAGAGTGTAGGTACATTTCTCCATGTCCTCTTGTGAGTTTTAAACCATACGAGGACTTTTTATGATTTTGTACCTAGTCAGTAGTCAGTACAGGATACAGTATACAGTAGTCAGATAGACGGAAACAAGAGAGCGAGTCCATTTCTCTTATTTAATGGGTTTCTACTCTCTACATACAAAGGAAATGTGTAATCCGTATGCCTATGTAATATTCAGTGTATCTAGAATCTACCATCTACCATTGTCTACAATTGTGCAGTTTTAATGGGATAATTTCACGTATATTTAGTGATATTTTGCCAAATCCCTTTTCTCTGTTTCATGATTTTGTAATTCCATTTCCCACAGTACAAAATAACATGATGCCCTATCATTCTATCATTCTATCATTATTACTTGTTCCTTGGTCGTTATAATAATATAGTATTTACAGCAACTTTTCTCCTATTTTTTATACTTAATACAGATAAAAGTTGAGGATTGTTTTTGGTTTCCACTTAATGTATCGTAAAATGTACATCTAGTATTATGCAAAAGGATGAAAACGTAAAAGTAAAGGTAATTATTAAGTTCCATAGAATCCGTAATATTCCTACAAGTTGTGCCCTGAAGAAACTTTGTCGTCTTTTACTAGGAAATATGAACAAAATATTAGGAGTGCGTATAAGTTACAAACAAATCCATGGATATGATGTAATGTATTAATGTAATGTCTATTTGAATTTTGAATTTTGAATTATTGTAGATTATGCATCGGATCAGCAGCAAGCGTTGAGTCCTCAAAGAATGCCTTCTCCGTCTCCATCAAGATGCTCGGACAAAGCGTTTGTGAGTGGAATTCCGTTGCCGTCACCGATCTCTCCCAGCAACCCAACTTCAGCCTCCGGATCTCGATTTCATCAAACCTGTCTCGGTTCAACTAATAACTCGAGACCGTCAAGTCCCAATTCCATCCCAAATGTTCCGTCAACCCTACCGTTTCTCAGTAAAGGGAGCAACATACCTGTACTCAAGCCCTCCAGATCCCGATCCAGATCTCGTACATCAAGTCCTTATGGATCAAATTCCAACTTGAGGATGCGTAAGTCTTTTCCTTTCAAGCTTTTGTACAATATACATACTACACTGAGAATTTAATTCATTTTCAACCGACTACTGAGCTCAGGGGAAATCATTATAATTTAAATGACGATATCAAATCACGTTTGAGCATATTATGAGTTATTAGTGTATCTAAAAATGGAGTAGAGTAGAGAAAAAAGGAGTATATATATATAATATAAATATAAATTGTTCTAAATTGTAGGCAGGAAAAAGAGCAGATTTTTTGCTGCTATTTATAGACAGAGAAAACTCGTGTTTTCAACAGTCGACAATCGACAATGGACAGTGCACGTGTTTTGGTGTTTTGGAGTTTGGATGATGACAGTGACATAATAAATAATGTATGCTGCATGTTTTATGTCTTATAACAATCAAATATCGAGTATCAGATATCCATGATCCATGCAAAATAAATCGAGCAAACAGACGTAATTGAATTCGTCTTCTTCTTTTTTGATACTTCTTTATTCTTTGATGATTTGTTATTGTGCACATTCATGTGCTCTTTTTTCTCCTTTTTCCTTCTCCACCGCTCACCGTTCTACGTCATCCACAAATTGAAAATTTAATTACGGATTAGTGGAATAATAGACTGGAATATCTCTGTAGTTTTTGTAGGTTTAATAGGTGTACGTTACACGGAGGACGGTTGCTGGAACGGGCTAAAGAGAAAGCGGGTTATGTTTTATGTAGCATTCCTATATACAATTATACATCCGCACGCTGTATCTATGTGATATGCAATATACAGGGCTTATAGAGAATGTAGAATGTAGAATGTCATAAAGAGTAGTAGCACTAGTGTGTGTGGTTTGGAAGGTGGTTTACAAAGGTCGGCTACATAGAATATTATGATATAGACGAGCATTAAAATTAGCCAAGATCAATACGAATTGCTCAACGCTCAAGGAAATGCTTTAAATCAATGAAGAGCCTGCGTGTAGATACTAGATACAGTGCAGAATAATGTGGGTAAAACACACATTGGTGGAATGGCTGTGGACTGTACACTGTACATCGTACACCAGTTGCTCTCGGAGCTCTATCCCTTTCCTTCCTCTTCCGTCCTGACTGAACACTGAACGGTGAACAGTGAACACACTATGTCAATATAATTCACTATTTCCAGCCTTTCCCTCACGTTTACACACCAAACACTAAACTAAATTCATACCGTACAATTTCTAGCTACTCGTCCCTCTCTCGCTTTGCCACTGTCAGTCTGCATTCCCTTTTTGTATCACTACGTCTCTTCACCTATATTTCTTGCGAAAATAAACAGTCTCTTTCTCGCCTCTACACTCGACACTCTACATTCAACATTCAACATATCATAAATTTTGAACGGAAACACAAATACAAATTCTTGCTGTCTGTTTTCTGCACATCACATGTGTTCCTCTGCGTCGTACATCCGACATGCCATCTGAATTCACTTCTCGTTTCTCTCCTGTTTTATTTTATTCTTTTAAAGCACGACCTCAGAGTTTTCTTCCCAAATTTTACATTGTCTAGAGTCTAGATTCTGGAGTTTTGAATTTTGGCTTTTGACTTTTGACCTCATCTCAACTCAACTCTATTTGTATTTTGTATTGTTCGTTCAAAGTTGGAAGTAGAAAGAAGTCGGTTGAATTTACCTTGTTCATCCAAACAGCAGAGATAATAACAAAACACAAAACCTGACACGTGTCCTTGACTTGTTTGTATTGAATATTGAATATTGAATAGCTCTACTACATCTATTTACTATGTACAAACTACAAGTTACAAGTCCCAGCTGAGCAATGAAGAAGAATAAATATTTTCAAGTTTACTTTTTATCCAGTTTTAAGTGGTGGAAACAAGCGTGGAATTAGGCGTAAAAAACACAGGAAAAACATTGCTTTTACCAAAACAAAGTGAGACGGTTCTAATTTCTAATGATTGGATTAATATTTTCTGTTCGTGATAGTATTAATATTTTACATAAGAATAATCATAGTGAAAGTCTGCGATATGGGTTGTTTTTTCGGTAACTTTTTTTTTCATTGCTATTTACTTTTAGGAATAATCAATAATCAGTGATACAATATGTACATAATAATAATTATCGTGACTTTTAACTTCTAATGTGAATTGTCAATACATCGAATATCGAATCACAAAATATAATCCAATGAAATAAGCAAAAGTGTTATTATTAAAATTTAAAATGTTTTTCGTCCATGTGATTTTAGGAAAGGCAGAGAAAAAGGCAGAAGAGGAAGTGCTCTCCGGTGAGATTTTAATTTACTTGTACATTGTACATGTTCAGAACATTTAGCCAAAATTACGGTGATATTATTGATGTGAAAATTATTCATGGTTATTTATTTATTTCTAGAAGAAATTCCGGACTGGAAAATTGAACAATATCTGCTGAACAATCCAGATTTTGTGGACAGTCATGTTCGAAAATACTGGGATAAATACAAATTCATTCAGAAAGAGAGATTGGATCGACAAAAATCATTGAATGAATTCCTATTGAGTATGGTCCGGTGAGTTTTATTTAATGTAACTTTTAATATATTTTTCCAAGCTGATGTACATAAAAATCAAAAATAAAAAATGTTTTCTGCGTTTGATTATTTTAGATCCATTTTTCAAGACATGGTTTCAATGGACACTGTGATCAAAAAGGTGATGAATTTTGCTCAGAAACTTGTAGATGCAGATCGTGCTAGTCTCTTTTTAATTGACAGTAAAAGCGGAGAATGTAAGACTTGCAAATTCCCATTTCCCATTCAATGAACACTTTTTCAAAACTATTCACCTTTTAGAATCCAGACAAACGACAATGAGGACGTTAAATTTTAAATTTGAACATTTTGTCTGTTTGCAGTGTATGCTCGACTTTTTGATATGGGTGGCGGAAAGGATTTGGGAAGTTTTTCAGAGAGTGATGGACCTAATCAAGTCAGTAGAGAAATTAGGTAAATATTCAATATTCAATGCCAATTGTCTCATCTTATTCAATATTGATATTGATTACTAATTACAAATAAATGCATGATAAATGATAATAGATTCAAAATTGGGACTGGAATTGCTGGGAGAGTTGCACAGACTGGAGAAACATTAAATATTGCAGATGCCTACAATGATCCTCGTTTTAATCGCACCGTAGATCAAGTTACAGGTACAACCAAAATAATTAAATGCTAAATTTGATTGATTTTTATGATCATTATTTTTTAAACATATTACGTGACATGATTTAAATGAACTCGCTTCTTTTTCTTTCCGCAGGATACTGTACAAAATCAATATTATGCATGCCAATTTACATCAGGGGCTCGATAATGGGAGTAGTTCAGATGGTGAATAAACATACGGGTACTTTTGACGACGATGATCAAGAAGCTTTTGAAACCTTTGCTGTTTATTGCGGATTAGGTATGGCTCATTTCATTTGCATTTTTAGATTATTTATGATTTATGGATAAATAAATGAAAGAATGATGGATAGATTTATATTTATTTATTATTTATTTTGCACAGCTCTTCATCATGCCAAACTTTACGATAAAATTAGAAGATCGGAGCAAAAGTTTAAAGTCGCACTGGATGTTCTCTACTACCACAACACATGCACTGAAGAGGAGCTTAAAGAAATTAGAACTGATGGCCCACCAACCGAGATTCCAAAAGATATTACAGAGTATGTGAATGTTTGTTCTTGGTGCATGAACTTTATTTTGTTTGTTTTCACTATAAACTATAAAACTGGCATCTTCTCATCGACAGAGATATTTACAGGTTCAACTACGTCACTCTGTACGTGGATGAAAACGAGAAGGTTCGCCAAGCTGTCTACATGTTTGTGGATCTATTTGGATTATCAAGATTCGACTTAGATTCTCTATACAAATTTGTTGTTACTGTTAAGAAAAATTACCGAAGGTGAGTTTTAAAAAAAAACACTGAATATTTTATTATTCCTGTCTTCTGTTTTCTGTTACACTGTAAAAAATGTTAAGTATTCAATATTCTAGATTATTTTAAATCGTGGATTTTTTCCTATTTTTTCAGAGTTCCTTATCATAATTGGGCACATGGATTTACAGTCGCACACAGTGTTTACTGCATTTTGAAAAAGAGCAGTGTGTTTAAACCGTTGGAGGTAAAATTATTGGACTCGATATTTAAACACTAAAGCATTTTCTGTTTCATGATAATTTCAAAGGATTAATAACTCTTGTGTATTTTTTTAGTGTTTGGCTTTGTACATCGGCTGCTTGTGTCATGATCTTGACCACAGGTAAAAAAACAACAAGTATAAACATCAAATATTGACGGCTAACTTGTGAATCTGAAATCTGAAATGAATTTTCCATTACTTCCGTCACATGTTTATTATTTTTCATTCTAAACTTTTTGACTTGGCTGATTTTTAAAACAAGTCGTTGTTTTATTTATACATTCTTGATTCTTGATTTTATTGTCTATGTGGTACATGATATTTTTTTATTTAATAGGGGAAAGAATAATCAGTTTATGCTGGATACAGCCAGTCCACTTGCCAGTATGTACACCACTTCCACTCTTGAACATCATCATTTTAATCAAACCGTATCCATTTTACAACAAGTAAATCCAATCCACTCAATTTTACATGAATTAATACATAATCCTACCTCCTTATAAAATCCGTATCCGGTGGCGTCACGATCTGAGTCACGCTTAAGAGAAATAGACACTCCTCTGGCTAAGAGAAATGGCTATTACTCTGGCTAAGAGAAATGGCTATTACTCTGGCTAAGAGAAATGGCTACTACTCTGGCTAAGAGAAATGGCTGTTACTCTGGCTACGAGATAAAGCCAAGTAGATTTTCTCAAAAAAGAATACTGACAGCCCATGAACAACTAAACTGAGAATATTTGTTAGTAACAAATATTTTCACAAATTGTTACTTAAAATTAAAATTTGGAAAATCGAGTTGTATCTTTTTAGCATTTGAAAACTTTAAACATTTGATGGCCATCGGATATAGGACTTTATTTGAAGAGCTCTGTTTTTGCCCGTCATATGACGGGCGTGTTTACTTGTAATATACATAAAATATAAAAAATATTATGCCATTGCTCTGTGAAAAAAAAAATGTTTTCATATTTCATCAAAGGATTAAAATGTAAAATGTATTGCACATATTTTTTAGGAGGACTTGAATATATTTTCAAAACTTTCTTCCGAAGAATACAAACAAGTATTAGGAAATATCAAGCACTGTATTCTTGCCACTGACTTGGCTCTGTATTTCGCCAACAAAGCCAAACTTTCTCAAATCTTAGCAAAGGATGAATTCAATTGGAAAAATACTGATCATAGGTGAGAATTATTAGCAACTTTCAACTAAATCTGTATATATTAACGTTTACGAGTTTGTTGCTAGCTTTTTGTATTTTCACATTGTTTTTTCTAATGCCCATTTCCGTTTCAGATTGCTTGGGCAAGCGATCTGCATGACATCAGCTGATCTTTGCGCAAGGTAATAAATAATTTTACAATGTATTTACAATGTTTTCGATTTTTAATGCAAATAAAACAAAAATGTGGAATGGGATCATCATTCGTGGTCCAAAGAAAACCAATTTTTATATTCAAGTTTCTTTCTTTCTTTTTATTGTTTTTTTCTGTTGTTTTTGTATCAGCGCCAAACCGTGGAAAGTACAAGAGGAAACCGTTAAAGTTATTTTTGAAGAATTTTATGAGCAGGGAGATATTGAGAAACGGCAGGGACGGAAACCAATTCCCATGATGGATCGGGATCAGGCACATCAACTTCCATCCAGTCAGGTACATAAAACATAAAAACTGCACATGTTTTTTGTTTTTAAATTTTACATTGATGTTGTTTATTGTTCAATGTTGCAAATATCATGATGCTGATGTTTTTATTAAATGAGGATTATGGATTATTCAGGTCGGATTCCTTACTGCAATTTGTATAAGTTGCTACGAGCTTCTTTATCAATTAATTCCGCCGTCATTGCCATTGTTGGAAGGATGTCAGAAAAACTTGATCAAATGGAAAGAGGTGGCAACACAAAACAAAAAGGAAGAAGAAGTGGTTGAAAAGTGAACTATTTCTCCATTAAATGCTAAATATTTGAATTGTGTCTAGTGTCTACCATTCAGCTCATAGTTTTCAAATATAAAATATTGCTGAACAAGTCAAAATTAATCATCAATAGTTTTTTCTAATGATCATTACCTGAGATTTTATCAAAATTTAACGTCCAATACTGTTAACTGTTAACTAAAATTATTATAATATTATCCTTAATTTTTGTAGTTAGCGTCTTAAAATATTTTTGTCTCATGTTCAAGTGTTGGTTTTGAAAATTTAATGATCATTTTCTGCTTTCATTTTTCGTTGTTCACGAATCGATACGTTTGGTCTGAGCGTCAAGTTGTTCTTTCTTGACTGTAGATGGAGAAACTAAAGGATTTTCAAAGCGGAGGTTCCTATTTCCGTCGTATTTATGATGAGTGATGAGTAATGAATGACTGAATTATGCATGTATGTATATTGTATATTTATGGTGAAAATGATGGGATTTAATAATTAACAGTTTTAACATTTATGCTTTGCACAGCAACAAAATAATATTCAATTATAATCACAAGTTTTTTTGTAAATTGTAAATTTATTTGCTCATTCGCAAGCAAATAAAGTTCCTGTTACAAAATTATACTGATTTAATTTTGGACACTGGAGTAAGTAAAAAATAAATGCGCCCTGTACAAAGCATATTATGCTATAAAATGTGTGTGTAATGTTCAATGGGAAGTAAATGTAAAACTGTGCTCCTCTGTTCACAGTTAGATTTATTATTATTTATGATTTATGAATTATGATGTAAACATTCATGTGTCTTGAATCTTGAACATTTTTCTACGCAACTACAAAAAATAATGGAGAATGATTTGATGTAATATTATTGATTATGTGGATAAAAGAGAAACATATGGCTTGAATGTTGAATGAATATCGATTAAAAATCGGAGCTTTAATTACCGGATTACGGAAGCACGTTTTCTTTTTGATTTCCTAAATTTTCTGCCCTTTCTTTTCACTTTTCACTCATTAAGACATGAAGCAAGTTTTTAATTCAAATAACCTCATTTCTAGATTCTAGATTTTATCTAAAGGAAGTCGAAAGTCGAAATGAATTAAGAAAGAGTGAAGATGCGCGGTGTAGAAGCAGGAAAATTGAGCATTCGTTCATTTACTAAAGAGTGTTAATCAGTTATTCACGCTTAATTAATCAGTGTTATTAGATAGTAAAAATGTTCATTTCCTTGTTCATCTCTGTTTTGTGTTTTGTGCTTTGCGTGTCATTGAGGGAAATCAGTGTAGAATGTAGAGTGTGGAAAATAGAGAATAGGGATTATGTACATGAATGGAAAACCACTATTTGCTTCAGCATTCAACATGATCATCCATCATAATTATTATTCCTAGATATTACATGTTATTCTTTTTTCTCCTTCTCCCTTGGCGACTTTCTATCTCTTCCGCCTCCTTCCATTTCTTCCAAAATTACATTAAAAAACTAATCCAAATCTCTGTGGAATATTTATGTACGACGGATTGCAGAGGATTGAGGGTGACGGACGGATGATGATGATGGAATGAAGCAAAGAGAAGCATCTCAAATCTCAAAGTATTAGATTAGAAAGTAGAAAACACGGACAGAGATAGAGCAAGCAAAAGGCATGTGTATTTCAAGTTTCAAGTGCACCCAATGCCAATGAGCAATACATGTAATTTTATTACGAGTGTGATGTGTATTTTGAAGCGTCTCGAGTCTAGACGCTAGAATCTAGAATCTAGAATCTAGACTGTGGACGAAGGACAAGAAAAATGCGTAGGATATTGTGTGTCCTTTTTACTTTTTACTCTTGGACCGCTGACTAATTCCATCAGTCGGCAGTCGGTAGCCACTCCAATCTCCAATAGTATCCAGTTTGTAGTTTGTATAGAATATAGAAGTAACAGCATAGAGCATAGACAGTAGAGTAGTCAAGAGGGAATAAGCCGAGTCCATTTTGTTCCCATTATGTAATGTTTGTGCTGGGCTGGATAAAAGTTCATTAAATTACCTGCTTTTCTCGCCCAGACACCTCAACACAATGGTTTGTCTAATGTCTACATTAACTTGTGGATTTTGTCCATGAGGATTGTGGAAGGATGTCCAATGTCCAGTTTCCACTGTGTCTGTTTTTTCTTGTGCTTTATCCTCTTGTGTATTGTGCATTGAATTTAGTTGACACAAGAAGTATACAATATACAATGTTATACAATTACTAAGGTGCCGACAACTGCCAAATCTCTAGGGTCTGGGATTCACAACTCAGAGATTAAGCACCTTTTTCTCCTCTCTTCTCTGTTCTCTGCATAAAAATTCACAATCCTCATTACGTCTTACGTAATTTATGTAGAGATTCATATCATAATACAAAGTAGATAATACAATGGCTATAAACTATAAACACAAATTTTCTAGCACTTTCCCTACTTCCTACCATCAGCATTATTGGCAGTGACAATATACTATAGTTTGTTTGATAGTATATCCACGTATAATGTGTTAGTGCATCTCCTAATAGCTAATACCTAAAGTAAATGGAGGGTTAATATTCTATGCAAGATTGAGGAGTGAGGAGTGAGGAGTGGTTGAGTATAGAAACAGAAACAGAAACGGAAAATGGTGTTTTAACCTTCCAAATCCCCGTATTGTTCTCAAGTGTCAACCTACGTAATAGCATATTATTACACTTGGATTAACCGAGCCGAACCGAGCGGAGCACTCACAAGTAGCTTTCAGCAGGGCGATTTTGTATGTTTAATGCTGAATGCAGAGTATATCTAATGTCTAGCGGCTCCTTGGTCCTCCGTTTAGCTGCGGTTATACTCTCCTCTGCTCTTCTTCTCTTCCTTCTTTCCTCCGTCTTTCTTTCATTACTTGAACAAACATTCAAGACCTCTCTTTTCCGTGTTCTTCGTCCTCTCATATACATGGATATTACGTATAATACGAGTCTGTATTGTGGATGTACATTCTGGAGGGAAAACAAAGGACGAGGTGCAAAAATCTGGTTTAATTTCGGACAGGAAATCCTTTTTGGGAGGATCTCCTCTTCAAATTTCCTTTGACAACATCCAACACACACAAACACAGAACACAGGGCTACATTTTGATACTTTTTCTGTTATAGTCCCTCTCCCTCTATTCTCTATCCTCTCCCTCGATCTCGATCTGTAGTCTGTAGTCAGTTCAGTGCTAAGTACTTTTCTACTCGTATTTTATACGGCGCTTAGTTCACAGTCAAGAGTTGAGGGAGAGGAAAGAAGCTCCCGTTCTTGCTCTTGTTCTTTACGTAAGCTTCTCGAGTCTCGAGTCTCCTTTCTTTTCCTATATGAACTTTCAGTGTCTGCACCTTCTTTTTCTACTTAGATTGCACATTCTACATTCTACATGCATTACAATAGACTCTAGACTTGATTACAATTTCCTCCACCAGCACTTTATTACATTCCTTCCTTCCTGATTCCTGATTAATTTTCTACTGTACCCTGTGTAGCAGACAAATAATTATGATGCTTTTCTCTTTTCTCATATTGACCATTCACATTAAACATTAATTATTAAGCCAAGGCATCACAAATGAGACATGAGATGGTATCAACTGGAAACTGGAAACTGAATCACTTGAACTACTATCATTAATCATGACGATTCCCAAGCCCCAAACTACAATTCTCTTGCCATGGTTTTTGTCTATAATTTCAAAATGGAGAAAAATAGTACAAAAATCGTTTGAACTTTAAGCGGAACCAAATCCCAGCATTTACATTTAGTTGTCAATAGTCAATACATCCACCAATTACCATTCTCCCACAAAAAATGAAGCGGAAACATGTATACAGAAATAGAAGTTTGTGGATTGTGGTAATAGAATTTAGGAGGAGAAAGGAGGAAACGATTTGTAGCAATTGTGTCAATTTTTTATCCTTTTTATCCTTTGTCCTATACAATTTAGAATTTACATTATCACCCAAACAATTTAGTGTATCAAACCAAGAGCCGAGAATTGAGAATTGAAATAGAAAATGGAAAACAGAATGCGGCTGATTACTACCTTTGCTGTTTGCCCTATATTTCTAGTTTAGTACTAGAAACTAGAACTTCAGTTGTTACTTCCTCTGTCCTCTGTCTGCAGTCTGTAGTCTCATAAAGAAAGTCTGCATGTGTCCCGCAACCAACGATTTCCATGTCTCTGAGTCTGTGAGGTTTCTGATTGGTCCAATTTTTTTTAAATGATTACATTTTCCATTTCATTCGAGTTTTTGGAGTTTTTAGAGTTTTTAAAGCTTCGAATCTCCAATTTAGAGGAGCGACCGACAAAAGATGTATCATTATTGAAATGTGCTCTATTTGAATGCATAATCATGGATCCCAGTGTACGGTGTTTGGTGTTTAGTGTTTAGTGGTCTATTCTCTGTGTTGGGCAGAATGTAGAATAAAATGTGGATACTTGTTACAAAATAATAAATAATAGAGAGTGAAAAAGAAATGATAAACTTGGTTGATGAAATTGTTTGTGTATTGTAAATTGTGATGCGGAATAAAATTATAAGGTGCGACTAAACCCTAAATAAGCTACTTTAGTCCTGTTTTGTTGTGTCTAGTGTCTAGTGTATTATGCAGAGTAACATGGTTTGCTTTTGTCAGGCTTCTTCTTGTCGGCACCTTTTCCTTTATTTCTCTCTCTCTCTCTCTCTCTTGTATACAGATACGCGTTTTCTGTTTTGTGTTTTGTATTTGTACATTGAGCTTTGAGTGCCTTGGCTCTGGCTCTGAGATGAGTCTCTTTTTCTGTTCTCCCTTCTCCCTTTTCCCTTCGCCTTCGATACTATTTACTGTTTACGCAAACAATGAGCTCGGACAAAGATATTATTATTTAATGTTACGGATTGAAAAGAAAACAAATGTGTACACAATTCGAGTTTTGAGTTTTGAGCTTTGAGCTTTGAGTGGTGTGTACAAGTTGTAAGTTGTAAGTGAAGTGGTGGAGATGGAATATAGACAATGTGACATGTACAATGTACAATGTACATTCATCTAGTGTAACATTACCCAAACGATTATGATTAACATGGTAATAACTTGTTACATTCTTGTTCTTTCTCATCTGTAACCATGATCTAATATATAATATCAAATGGAGCACAACAGACAATGTATTGTGAAGACCCGGATAAACTTGAAAAAATCCATAGACGAATGCGGTTGATCCTTTATGCGCAGATAAAACATGTGTTTTCCCGTCTTTATCTCTCTTTCAATTCCAATGTTTCTCTTTTCTCTCTCTACGCTACGCCATGCTCGACACTCGATACTCGATTCAGCTATCTCTTTTATATGTTACATTTTTTGTGTGCTCGGAACTCTAAACTCCAAACTCTAAACTCTAAACTCGAAGCAACCAACAATTTGAACCTATTCCATTCTCAATTCTCAATGTTTTACATTAATCCTTTATTTCCTTTAGGCATTTCATTGTTGGAATCAAACGCTAAGCTCTTTTTAACCAACTCTTCAAACCATGAAGCCCAACTAATCATTTTCCTTTTCTCAATCCTTAAAATCATACTCAAGCCTCTCGATTCACGATCCGTACTACAAAATACGAAATAGAACATAGAACATAGTCAATCTGAATGTAAATCCATCAAATATCAAATCTCTATCAAATCTCCGAATCATCCCTGGGGAGAAGGAACAAGGAGCAGCAGAAAGGAGGAAATGTGCACACCTCCGCTACACATTCAACATTCAACATTTAGGCCTTTCAATCCCATTCAATTTACATTTACAACTTGTTCTTATTCTACGATCTGCATGTTTTATATGTACTTTTCACAAAAAACAAGATGAAAATTCTAGCAAATTATTTATTATTTGTTCATGCATTTCCGAATCCTATTTGACGTAATTCTTGGAAATTAGATGAATCAGGTGATTGTTGTCATTTATCTTTGTGACTTGTGACTGCGCTGTATTTTGTGTTTTGTATTTTGTATTTTGTATTTTATCTACACTTGAAATTTGAAATGAAAATCTTTGTCTTTTGATTCCGATCAAAATGAAAAATGAATTGGGAAAAATCTAACTGTCTGTGGATTAGATTGGATTGGATTGGATTTTGAATCCTGATTTGTATCTTGATGATTGTCTCAATATTCATAAAGAGGGGAGTGAAATGGCAGGTAGATGTCCAATTATTTATGTGAGGAAGTGAAATGAGGAATTGATTGGGGATCGAGGATCGAGGAGCATAATAACAATAACACACAGGATAAATAATAATGTGATAATAAATGTCCAATAAAATAATGCAAGAAAGGAGCATTGATTTGTAGATGTTAGATGTTAGATGTTAGATGTTAGATCCACAGGAAAAATGAGATAATCAGTGTCCATCAGTCTGATATTTGATAGACTGAAAGATTTAAATGTTTTACATGAATGATTATTATTATTATTATTA
>JAQGBH010002605.1:0-23547 GCA_034698265.1 Sminthurinus aureus
TTTTTTCAGGCATTTTTACCCTAGAATCAACTCTTAAATACAAAATCCGAGGGTTCAAGTACGGAAGCATCCATTGTTAGTATATGTTACATGTATAATGTATGCACATTACACATCTACATTCTACTTACTGTTCATGTAGTATTCGTGATAAAGACTGTAATTGTGCGTATGTGTGTCTTTATAAATTTACAATTCTACTGTTTTGGATTTACATATTCCAAGCACTTTGCACAAGTGATATTGTCACTGCTCATCATCATCGAGTTGAGTCTATATTCTGCATCATCTGTACTGTATACATTTACATTAAAAGCAATGAAAACTTGCATGTATAGAATATAGAATATATACAATAGACAGCAGAGAAATCGCCAATATTATTATTCACTCGCAGCTTTGAGCTTTGAGCTTTGAGTATCGACTATCGAGTACCGAGGATGAGCACGAACATGAAAAATTCAGTTTTGAGATTGGGAAATACAATGTAGATTATGACAGTAACATAACGTCAGAAGCATATATATATACATTACACATAGATATATTATGTACATAGTATGTATCTTTTTCTTTATATTCATTGTGTATGTATACACATAAAAAAACATTTTTGCTACTTATGCATTCAAATGTACATAACATATTTATATTAATAGACGTTTTCTCGAGATTATCCGACTCAACTTCCTCCTTGATTATGTGTACTCCTTGTACACTTGTTCTGATCTATATTGTGCACGCATATATAATATATAGTATGTGAGACATACAATAAATATACATCCGCATGCATAATATAAAGTAGAATATATAACATAGAATATAGATGATGCTCACACGACATGAGTGCTAACAGCTACAAGTTTGCTGCTTTCCCCTTAAATTACCAATAAATTTACATTGTGATTGGTGATGGGGCATATATATCATGGAGACGAATGAAAAAAAGTATGAAGAAGAATCACATTGACCCATTCCTAGTAATGAGACTGTGTACGATTAGTGGAGAACTGTAAACTGTAAAATGTGAGATGTTGCTAACATGTCACTTTGACATTCAATATTCAATACTTCATGTCACATGCTGCATGCTACACAAAGGAGACATTTCAAGTTTCAAGTAAAAGGGAAAAGTCCACAAGATAAAAAAAAAGTATAACTAATGTCTTTTATTTTACTTAGTGTGTGTACACAGTGTACAGTGTGCAATGTATATAAACAGGAGTTTGTACTTTGTACGCAGGCTCATGCTATTCTCGCTTACTAATGTAATCACGATAATTGTATGATTAAAACCAAAGAAAGTCAGTATTTTTAGATTAGTGGAGAACACAAGTGGGAATATGGAACAAAAGCAACTTATTGATGTATCGCCTGCCTATTTATTGATTGTGATCTAGAAAAAACCATTTAGGTGCATTTTCTTCTCCTTGTTCTTTGTAAAAAGTATTAAGTATTAATTATTATCAATTGGGCCTTTTGTCTCGTAATATTTCTATGAGAGAAATATACAGAAAAGATATACAGATAGATATACCATTTACCGTGTATTTATGTGTTTTTTAGATTATTGCCGCATTCGCTCTTTCCCTGTAATTGTGTTTTTCATTAATTTTCTTGAATTTCACATAATATTTTCCCTTTAGTAGCAAATCCTTTTCAAGAATTAAGATTCAGGATGCTTTTTAGTGATTATTTTTGTTCCCAAAATTATCTTACAATAACTGCGAATTAGGATTTTGGGTAATAACCTAAATCTCCATAACATGATTAATTATTTATTATTAAGAAGTAAGGTGTAGATTGTAGATACGTAGATTAAGCATATAAATTGCAGATATACATGAGAAAAGTTTTTAATTTCAGTTGCATCTGAATTTCACATCAAATTTTTCTACGGTAGAATGCACATAATTAATAATCCTTTTAGTACAAGCCGAAAATCAATACGATGCTCTGTCGGTATTAGATATCAGATATCATCAGAGATAATTGAAACTGTGAGTATTTGGTATTTGGATTGGGAACGGCGATGTGTGATCTCTTATGTGTGTGCATGTGTAAATGGTAATGGCATGTGTTGGAATTGGCCGAAAAATTCGTTGAACCTGAACGCACATGAAAAGATCAAGTAGCTGATCCTTTGGCTATAAAAAAAAAGGAAAAGGCCAAAAACTTGGTAGCCACAGAATAACAAAAACATAACAATAGCAATAATAATGATTATTATTACTCTCTATACTCTCTTGGATCTATAGTATGTACGAAATCTGTTGAGCTGCTGAGCTCTGCTTGTTGTTGTTTCACATCCACTGAAAGTTGAGTCCACATTACCTGTCCATCCTTTCGGCCATCCACCACCATCTCTATTACTAGATTAATTGACAATCGGTAATGACGGGAGTCGGTAGCCCAACACGTTATTAGAAATTGCATGCAAATCAAAATAATTATGGAAATGATGATGATGATGGGACGAATAAAAAAGGAAGAATAGAGTAGAAGCATGAGTCTTCATCTTCACATACATTAACATGGGTAATGGGTAGATCTGTTCTTCTTTTACTTCTACTTCTACTTGTACAATGGACAATGCAGAACTCCTTCCCGCATTCTCGCAATAGTATATTTAATTTGGAATCATGATGAGAATTTTGTATTTGAGATTTGAGATCTAGGATTGAACTGTGTGTGCAGCCATAAACAATGCAATTAAAATTTGCATGATTACATAGCAATTGACAGATGGAGAGACAGCATCAGGCAGAAAGAGTTCTACATTGAAAAGGGCTGCCAAAAGAAGATGAAAAGAAATAAAGTCAAGAAAAGGAAAGAAAAGGAGGATTTATTATAGATGAATTACATGCGACTACCAACTAGCAACTACGAATGAGACTTTTAATTCATGAACGTAGAATAATAATAATAGTAATCATCATCATCATCATCATTATCATCGGTGCATGGTATACAGTATACACAATATCCAATACACAATTCAAGTATAGAAAAAACAACAGCAGTAGCTCTTAAATAGTCAAAACAGTGAAACAGTGAAAAAACTGAGCATGAATACCGAATACCGAATACAGACATTTGTGAAAAAAAGGGAGAAAAAAAGATAAAAGTGTCTATGAACTAAAACTTGAGTGAACACAAGTCATCATCATTTTCGACAGCAGCGAGAATTATAGTAGACAGTAGACAGTAGTGTATGAGTGTATTAGCGTATGAAATTAGACAGTCCGTCAATACGATAGTAGTTGTATTAGCATTAGACATTATACATCACTATAGCTTCTGAGCACAGGGTAGGATGAAGTTGACGTTACTAGTATACAGTATACAAGTCAAACTGCTCTGGCTCTTGCCTAAGACCACCCGTAACATTTGCAAAATAACACGTTCTAATAACTATATAAACACAACTACAACTACAACTATAACTACCGACTACACATAAAGAATAAAGACTGAAAGAATAAAGAATGTAATGGCATCTCCATAATAATAATTCCCTCTAATTACATGCAAAATCAAGCCATCTATCCAGCCGTCCGTCCATCCATCCGTCTATTCATTCATCCATGTATCTATCCAGTCGTCCAGCTATCAATATAAATTACACTAGGGATCTGCGTAATCAAAATCAACCTCTGGAGTTTTTAGACTTTAATTAATTCATTTTGATTCATTAATTTTCATATTTGAATTTTAAATTGTATCTTTAGTTACTTTGTATGTATGCCCAATCCCCAATGTCCGACATCCAACGTCCAATGTCGAGCTTTGTAGATCTCGAGACTCGAGACTATGAATAATACATTTAAATTTTGGTAGCAGGTGGAAGCTTAAAACGTTTGTACTTAAAATAGTTTAAATAGCACAAAGTAAAAACTGACATTAATGATTTTATTTTTTGCTTATAATATATGCATATAAATGAGCATAAAGCTTTGCGTTCAACTCAATTAAGATGGAGGATCAAAATAAAGGCAACCACCCAAAGTGATTGCAGCAGATACTCCATAAAAAGTCAACGTTGTCTACGTAAGTAAAAACGAAAACGAGTCAAAAGTCAAAACATAGCTTAAACCAAAAGCATAAATGGCTATTATTCCAAATTTCAAATAAAATTGAAATGAAAATGTATCCATATTTTTCATTTATATTGAAATATTGAATACAGAATACAGAAACTGTATCAGAGAGCTGAACTTTTAAGGATGAGGACTTCATAGATTCATACGTAGGTAATAACTATAGGCTATAGGAATATGAGAATAGGAGTAATAGACCATCTTCAATCTTCGAGGACAAGAATCGCCATTCAAAAACCCACGTTCTATGTAAGCCAACCACAATCATAATAATGTCACTGGTCACTGGTAAACCATACATCATACATTATGCATCCTACACAACAAAGTGGAGTAAAAACACATTGTTGATTGCTTGAACTTTATAGTCATCTCGAATTTCAAATCTCAAACATGGATTTGTTTTTGAATGAAATTTGTCTCGGATCATCGGAAAAACTCTGCAGGGCCAAAGACCGAAAGTCAGAGGACAACAAATAAACTATAGCTTTTTCCTGTTGACATCACACAAATAATACAGATTGATATAGACAGACAAGGGTGAGCATGATCAATGATCATGATTAGTTTCTTATTTTCTCTGTTCAAGCGCATGCCGTATGAACTCCTCCTCCTACAGGATAAACTCTTGCTTCTTGCTTATTGATGCTTGATCATCATCATCATCATCATCATCCTTCCTCTTTGATCATCTTGCTGATTCTTGATTCTTGGACTGGTTCTGCTTCTCCCACTCGAAACGAAAAGAAAGACACTCTTACACATTTTTGTGGCCTTTCCTCTTGCATAAATTAGATGTAGCGGTGAGATTCAGGATGGCATGGTATGGTATGGTTAGTGAACAGAAGCAACAGGTGACTGATCATTAATCACGTAAAAAATTTAAAGTGTATGGTCCACTTGGAGATTTGCTCTGATTATCTCACCCTGTCTACTCTTATTTGCTCATTCGGATCATTGCCGATTTTCTACATGAGCTTTATACTTTATGCATATTGTATATTGTATCACACGATATTTATCAAATGTTCAACTTTCAAATTTCAATTCAACGTATGCAATTCAATATTCAATGCATTCACCACACACCAAAGCAAAGTCCAACTGTTTGAATGAAAAATCCGATCCAATTTTTCCACGTGACCTTTTAGACTTGAAAAGCTAAATCATTTTTTCAAAATGAAAGCAAAGAGCAGAGCAAATCACTAGTCCCCAGTCAATTGATCGAATTTGTATAAGACAACAAAAATGTTACGTAGAAATCTCTCTTCTCCTTCCATTTCATTCCTCTCATTCACATAAATGTTCTAATAGGGGCTTTTTGAGACTCGATCACTCATTGCTCATTGTGTAAGGTGTAAGAAGGGGTTCAAAAAGTTGATATCGTAATTATATATTATGCTATAAGCTTTGAGTATAGATAATAGATAATATGAAGAGGCTCTCATTGTTACCAACTCCTTGATCCATGATCAATGGTTACGCCTTGTTTATGTATAGATTGACTGGGATTGGGTTGGAATGGATTGGAATGGTATTTAGATCTGAAAGCTCAGATATAGACTCGAGACTTGGATTAGTTACATCATTCCGTATTGTAGAGTATAGAGTATATAGTATTATATCACAAGTAGAGGGCTCACTATCTATTATCTGTAACAAAATATAATACAATAATACAGCTACAATATAATATATTATACATTGTTTATTGTTACATAGTTTAAGTAGCATGAAAATAACGTAATCGTAACATTAACAAAATGAAAAGAGTGTGAGTGGACGAAGAAGATGTATAATACAAAACAGGTAATACATCGCATATTACACTATACTGTAGTACTGTGCACTGCTCCTATTTTTTTCCAAACCATTTACAATCTTATGACTGTGGCACATGTACATAATATACCAACGAATCAACGATACGTAGAAAGCTTGCTGCGAGAAGGAGAAAAAAAAGAAGATTGACCGTGTGAGAAAGAGAATGAATATATGAAAGAAAGAGTCAAGTGGATTGGAGTTGGATTGGATTGGAGTAAAGAGAGAAATGGAAGGAGAGAAAAAAAACAAGGGGAGAAAGATTTATGAATTGGATATTGGATGAGCCTCATCCACCTTCGGATTCCTTTTCCTTCTGGGTCGCGAGCCAAAGTTCCCAGCAAGCAAGCTAACATTCATTCTTTCTTTTGGAATGAAACTAACCCTTGCCGGTCTCTCGGTTTATAGATATATTATTATGTGGAACAAGTGTATAGCTAATACATACGTACATACATAATTATTACTATTATTGTGCTGTACACTGTACGCTGTACACTGAACAATTTACTTTGTACTTTGTACCTGTTTCAATAAATGTAATCGTAATTCCTAATGTGCCCTGTACCCTGTACATTACACATAAACGAATGAACTTGTAGACTTGTAGTAAACTCAATCCTTCTTAGTCTTTTTCTTCTGCTTCTTCTTCTTCTTCTCATTATTATTATTATTATTTTACCTCATTTATTCTACTTAAACACCCATCATGTTAAAAGTTAAAAAGCACAACGCAAGTCCAAACTCAATGTCCAACTACCAACCACTATAATATGCTATAGTACTATAGACTAGTACATCTCTATATTTAGAACAGAAAACTTCACCTTACTTTTACACCCACTGTTCTCGCCTTCACCGTTGTTTGGTACAATGAAATGAAATGGTATAGGATGTAAATAAAGTATATTGTACTTTGTACATTGTACAGGTACAGCCTGGTGCCTGGCTAAATACGAATACTAAATATACCGCATGAAATCAGGTGTGTGTCTCTCTCGAGTCTCGAGCTATTAAAATTTACGCTATCCCTAGATACTAGATACTTCATTTATATTTACGAGTTTAGATGTGAGTGTAGAGTGTAGCTCACTGCACAAAAATATTATAGTATCTTATATTTTACTGCTAACTACAGTAAAGGGAGTGCGTAAATATTAAATAGTAAATAGTAAATAACCCAACCGGTGCAGTGAAAAGCCCATGATAATGTTGAGCATAATGTAATGGTAAATTTGAATTTGAATTTCCTAAGTATTTCCTTCACTCTATTATTATTTAGATTATTACAATTTACAATATATTATGATCACCGTTAGCATTATTATTTATTATATTATATTCACTGACACTATTATTAGCTATCTTTTACTCTCTTTTGCCCAGGGTTTATGGTGGATATTAGACATATTATATATATGCAGGGGTAAAGGGAGAATGAAGACAGAAGTCACATTTTGAAATGGAACCAAACTAAACATGGTGGTCAACGGTTAAGTCAACTCCATGTCGACAATTTCTTGCTAAATATAATGATGATTTTCTCCACACTCGCACTCCGCTGTGAACACTAAATGAAACACAGCTTGACTATCAGGGCTTGAGACTTGAATCAATTGCATGTGGAATGTTGATACCCTGGACAGTGGACATTGGAGCAAGTGTTATAGTTCAAAATATTAATCGTAAACTAACTGTACCTCGTCTTTCCTAATGGATTTGTGCTATACTTGTTACTGTGTTAAAGAAGAATTTCAATTTTGTATCCGAATTCTGTATTTCATTGAACGATAATACCGACTTATGAAGAACAATTGTCCAACACTCTCTCTCTGTTTGGCAATCCAAATTTTGATGTAGACTTTTCCATAGCATAACAATTCGACGTTTTGGAAAATTTTAGCTCCCTTTGTAAATTTCTTTCCCCTTTGAATTTGCTCATTTCACTGTAGATTGTAGAATGTAGACAAACTATGGCTTCTTCTTCTACTGACAATGTATTTTAAAATTCTATTAACTATTAACAGTTAAATGCACTAAAGCTTACAAGTTTGCTGCATTCGCATTTATACGTATTTATTAACGTCATTAGTAATCATTAATCAGTATAAAATCCTTTCTGTCTTAATGTTTTTCGTACACTCAACAATCAAAATTCGTACTACTAGAAAATTCCTTTGGGATTTTTAATCTTTACAATCTTTTGCCTCATAAAAATGGTTTAATTTCATCCTGAATCGGTTCTTCAGAAAATAAAACTTATAAATAGTTCCTTAAATTACAGTAGAGTACAGTTCAGTACAGTGTAAAGGTAAGTTGAAACTATGTCTTGCGACTTGATACTTGAGACTATGAAAGTTCGTTATAACTTCAAAGGTAAACATAATACTGTGCAGAGTGTCCTAAATCCTAAATCCAAAATCCACTCGTCGCCTTCAGTTAAAGTATTTAGAGTATATATAACATTTTATGGCCTGGGATTTTGTTGAACCTCCATGATCCATGAGTAGCAAATAATAATAATAAGTCACTATCTGTTTTGTCAGGTAATTATTATTATTGTCCTGTCAATGTTCCATTTCCTATGTGTACATAGTATAGTATAATGTTATACTACATCATATATATATACATGTATGTACTACAACAGGAACAACACGAGGACCAAAGCAAAGAGACGCTGTTGACATTTGACATTACTTGAGTGACTACAGCCAACAACAACGACAACGACATTATACGAGGAAAAGAAACCCATTTTGAGACGTTATAGAAAAGAAAAGATATTTATTATCTATTTACAATATTATTGATACGTTTTGAATTGAATCCTCAAATACAAGTCAAAAAAGCTCACAAGCTCTGGTATCATAAAACCGTCATCACTAACTACTGGTATAAGTGTAAGGTTTAAGGGAAGGTAAAATACAGTCCCATTCCTAGAAAACAGACAAGCAACGTCTCAAATCTCAACGAAAAAACCCTAGAATAATCCCTAGTTTTATGTTTGTAGGTAAGAGGTAAAATGTATGTACCTCATAATGTACAATGTACAGTGTACACCAAACACAAAAACACTAGGCATTAGGAATTAGGAGACTGTGAAAACTTTGCTCTGGGATCTGGGATCATTACAGAGTACAGAGCATTACATACATAGCTGTGAGCACGTGAGGATTATCAACTAGTAAATAGCCTAGACAAAGTTGAGTGTGATACACAAGAACAAGTAACTAGTACCTCTCATGCACACAACACACAATGATATTAACTAGTACCTCTCATGCACACAACACACAATGATATTAATGCAACAAAGGAAGCATGTGGACTACTGTGGAATCTATCTCTCTATCTATACGTGTATAATGTGGGAAAAAAATTTACATAATATGGTATGCATCACACGTTATCACCATAAACCATAAACCATAATAAAACCGACCTGCTCTGGTTCAAATGAGACAAAGATGACTTTTTCTCCACTAATCATGTAATTACACTCAAGTGTGATTCTGCAACTGACAAAAGACAAAAGCATGCGCCCGTCTGTAAGCAGTACGCAGTAGATATTAGATATTACCCAGCGTTACATAACTTATTAATGTACATGATAAATATTTGATAATGTATGAAACTCGTAACATACGTTTTGTAAATAAGAGAAACAAAATACAAATATAAATATTTGCAATTTCTAAACTCCAAATTCCAAACTCCAAACCGTCAAAAATACCATGGCATGCACAATGCAGAGTGCACAACATTTAAAAAAATACAGACGTAGTACAAATTCTTTCTCTGAGATTTTGCACGGATTTATGATTCACACTTTTATCACACTGTACGTCGTACGTTGTACACTGTACAGTGTACAGGGCAATGTTTGTGTTGGACATTTGACACTGCCACGAGTGTAAATACCATTTACTCTAGTCTCTAGTATAATATTTATCTAGTATTTGTTTCATTAGTCAAAAGTCAGAAGAAATGAATCCAATTACCAATGAAAAATGAGAAGCTGCTGAATACCACAGACATCACATTGTATAATCTATATTATATTCTATTATATTCTATTATATTATTGTAAGCACCATGGAAAAATATAATGTTGCAAAATTATACCGTAAGCATAAAATCATGGTAATAAAAATGTGTGTATGTATGCACATAATATAGTATAATAATAATATGTAAATAAAAATAGAAAAATGGAAACTCGACACATGCTTAGCCTTTTATACGCTCTCGTCTCTCGTCACTTTGCACCGCCATAATATATCATTTTACTTTACTCCATTCTCCATTCTGACTGATATGTTATGAGAATACAAAATACAAAGTATGTACATTAAATTGTGTTCCTTCGCCCTTTCGCTCTCTCCCATCCACCATTTACATTTTGTCTTTTGTTGCACCGTTTCTGTTTTTCATCATTGAATTTAATGGAGAAGATTCAACGAGAAACGAGACAAAGTGGAAGGAGCAGAAAAATATATGATTTGATAGAAATAGAGAGGAAAGTAAGCTGGGCAAAAGTAAAGTAAAGAAAGAGTTCATAACATATAATATGCACAGTGCCAGTGTATGTATAAAAAGCGAGCAAAGAGTAAAGAGTAAAGACGCAGGGAGAAGATGAGGAAGGAAAAACGTTGCTTTATATATGTATAATCAGAATTCAGAGGCACTCGTACGACTGCCTTCCCATCGTCCTCTTGGTCTTCTACTTTTTCATCATGTACACTGTGTATTGGAAAAAAGTCGAAAGATGATCACAAGAAAAGTATATATGAGATAGAAGAAGAAGAAGAAGAAGAGAGAGAGAGAAACAGAAGTTAACTGCTTTATAATACATATTACACCATTATGTAGTATACGCATGAATATATATACATGTACATGTATAGTGTACAGATAGTTAACATCAACTACTTAAGTAGTAGTAAATGGACAAGTAGATGTAACAACTATCATATTCGTATATTATTTTTTCTACCGAGGTACCGTGTTGTTGTTTTTCTTCTTTTTTTTTCTTCTTCTTCTTCTTATCGTACGAGCACACGTACATACGAAATACGAACATAAAACATTGGTATATGTACATGATGAATGCCAACACATAATATACATAGAGAAAGAGAGAGAGAGAGGGAGAGAGATAGCTAGATACTAGGTACATAGTCAAGTTGAATGGGGATACTTAGCACTATACTACCGAAGGTTGTAAATAGTAAATAGGCGTCGTCAGTATGTACTCTCAAGTCATTGGATAGCAATACATATGGACAATGTAAAGTTCTTGAGAGCTCCAATGTCTAATATGGAGCATACATACCAGCTCCTTAAGAAAGCATGGGTGTACATACAACTTCTTAGATCGTGGGAATCTCGAATTTTCCACTTCCCATCGACGTGTATGCCTGTGTATCATCATTGCCAACGGGGGCGAGAAGTGAGCCAACAGAACGAACAAAGAAATCACGTACACACATACAAGAGTCTTCTCCTCCTTCTTCTCTGCCTATTCATCTTCTTCTTTTTCTTCCATTCCAGCACAATATAATATTCATGCCTACTTGTGTACACACCACACACACGTAGATACATACGTAAAGGCACGTATATATAATATACACACATACATACATACATATGAATACCCATAGATAATAAATATACATTGACCATTCCATTAGATTGAACAGATATGTACATTTGTGTGTGAATGTGGATGCACACTTTTCCTGATATTTACCGAGACAGGAGCAAATGTGAGATACATATGTGGATTTTATATAGCCATCAAATTTTATATTTTATATTGTGATATTGTGTATATTATCATTATGTGTACCAGATATGAGATAGTGGTAGGGATATTGAATGCACAGGGAAATGAAACAAACCTCAACAAACTGGGCACCTTGAGCCATTGCCTACTGCAAACGAGTATACATACCTTTACATACATACGTACACATACGTCCAACTACATGTGTACTTTGTATGCACGCAACGTGCAGCGGGCACTTGTTTTGGCTACTCCTACGACTTACTAGTTTTCATTTGAACTCCTACCAACAACAACCACTGCCACCACCACTACTACTACTACTACTGCTTCTTGTTCTACCTACCTTTTGCCGACTTTTTTTTTCTTTCTCACCATGTCTTTTGAGAATAGGGAAAGGAACCTCGTTAATATCACATGCACATACATCCATATAGATGTATCCTATGTTTATGTCAATATACATACAATACATGAACCTTTCTTTTTTACTTTTCTCGCTTGTTCTTCTTCCCTAATTCACAGTCCTCTCAAATCCACTACAATATACGTATACATACATGAATTATACCTTCACAGTGCTCAATGTACAGACTAAAAGTACGTGCATGTAGGTAAATTTCATATATTTGTATTTACAATTACAATGTGTGATTCCATTCTATTGCTCGCTCCTGCTAATGCTATTGTCACTGAAATGTTAAAAGTACTCTATCCTCTATACTTTATACACTGTATGTGTATTGTTTATTGTATGTTGTGTATGCATGTGTGTGCCTCTGTACCTATGCCAGGATAATGATAATGATGACTCAAGACTCAAGACTCAAGACTCGAGAATCAGGACTTGAGACTTGAGACGTGAGAGAAAATTTCAGAGAATATGAGTGTGCTAAGCATTCTCCTCATCTCTTTACACGTGTATATACATATGGATTTTAAAAGAGTGTGTGTGTACAGAGTACAGAGGTACAAATACCAAATACAAGGTTGATTCACTTGTCTCAAAGCTCGAGCTAGACACAAGACAAGACGCCTTTCATTTACGATTTGTCTTCCTGGTAAATATGTATATTTGTGTGCGTGTGTTTCAACTAACTGACTGACTACCCACCTCTCTTTGCTCCTATATTTTTCCCACACTCTTCACCATCCACTATTCTTTTCTTCCTTTCTTTTCTTTTCTCGCTTGCTTCTTTTACTAATTCTTATCCTGCGTTCACTAAATACTAAATACCACCAGCACCACCACTACTGCTTCTTCTTTCCTCCTTTCTCTCTCTCTCTTTTTGTTATATCCTCGTTAATTCTGCACAGCATATGTAAATTATTTGTATAAACGGACCGTCAACATTACACATTACACATTAACTTTTACCTTTTACACACACTTACATCTTTCGTCTTATATATTTACGTCTTGAATTTTGTACTTTTTGACAAAGAATTGGATTCCGAACACATAAATATTATAGATCTTATACCGTCACAGTACAAAGAGAGATAGTTCACAGGAAATACGTGTGCAGTGTGCAATGTATATTTTGTATGTTTTGTATACTTTGAAAAAAGAAGAAGAATTACGGAGGATTTATCTGAAATAATGGCAGTAATCAAAGCATGTTGACTGTAGACTGTAGACGAAATAGATGCGTACACATAAGGAAGAGAATAAAAAATGAAAAATAACCCGAGAAATGGAATACACTATAGAGTACAATGCAGTGCGGTATGCTTGCCTAACGTCGACGTCGAGTGACACGTTCTTCGTCGCTCGTCGCCCAAAGTCATTGAAAGCGGGAGACCAACAAAACATTTATCTAGATCTTTTCTTATCCTGCTCTGTATTCTGTACTCTGTAGTCTGTAGCTGTGGGATAACTCTTTTATCTTGTTGAGTCTTTTGGTCATTTCATATAACTTGTGGTAATAATACTATAATAATACTTAATCTATGCTAATTTGCATGTGCGTGCATTTACCCACAAATTTTGTGTAAATTGAGAATACTTGTGACTTGTGATTTATCAAAAGAAATTACAATAACAACTTTGTCTACTGCCAACTTGAACTTTTACATTGTCAATTGTCAATTATCCTATCCATGATTCATGAATCCTGAAGCATGAAAATTGTACAAGTGAGTATGAATGCATCAGTAACTGATACAAATTCATTGACAGTTTCAAGTTTGGAGTTCAGAGAGATTACAGATTACAGATAGTCCAGAGGTCCAGCATCCAGAAACCAGAACGGTTAGCATATTTCTGAATCATTCCGCTTTTAGTAAGTCAAATAAGTGATTTCAATTTTCAATGTTTGATGACAGTTATTACTGCACAAAATAGCATGTAAGAGACATGATTTAGAATTTACATATCACCTACTTTTGTACAACAGAGAACGGAGAAGTGAAAAAGTCGTGTCGCACTCTTGTCCTGTCTTTTGCCTTTTCTCTGCCTCGTCTAACGAGGCAATGACATGATAACAACAACTATCTTTGTTTCCCAATTTTAAATCCCTCACATTCCCCAATCCACAATACATATAGACAATACGCATGTATTGTACACACAAAGGAAACTGACAGGATGGAATGAATAAAGAATAGAATTTAACAGTCGACGTCTTCCACAATTCTGCAATTCACTACTGTCTAGTGTCTGCTGCCGAGTCTCGACAAGAACTTCCAAGTCGGAAGCATTTTCAGTATGTAGAAATGCATACAGAATACAGAAATACAGACACTCATGTGTACCAATATCTAAAACATATGCACCCAACTCGTAATTACACATTACACATGTATTTAATTTGATGTCAAATTCAAATGTCAGTGTCGTCGTTTACATAGTCATGTCTCGGAGCTTGTAGCTATTAGTCTTGGTGTTGATCTCATGGAATGACAGACACAGAGACATAGTGAGCAGTGAGAGAAAAGGGGGAAAGGAGACAAAAGGCAAGAGCTAGAGAGGGGCAGAGAGACTTTTCCGGAAAATATTGGAAACTTTATTGTCATTTTCTACTACACTGTGTATTTACTGCACACTGTACGTAGTACGTACACACTACACACAGTGTAAAACTACATATGTTATATTCTCTTTTCCTCTCCGGCAAAATATTTGGAATGAGAATGGGAAATGGGTAACTAACATTCTTACTTGCGTAATAACAATCTTGCAAAGATCTTAATGTCTCTCGGTGTCTTTCTCCCAACTCGGAATTCGGAGTGACATGAGAAGCAGAAGACGTAGATGAAACGGAATGAAGTTGGAGAATTTGCATTTCTTATTTCGTATCATTTAATAGTAATAAAAGAAAAAACAATGTACATGAGTACATTGGAAATGTTGCCTTTGAGTACACATGGAGAGATGGCTTGGGACTTGTGAGTATAATACAGTTTTCTACATGATTCATCTTCTTTAAAAGCACACAAGAACTCTTAAATCCAGCTTGTTTTTGTACTTTGTACATCATTGACGACACAAAAGAATGAGATAGAAAACGGCACAGACGACATGAGCAAATAGCACAAGAAGAACAAAAAAATATCTAACAAATAAACCTAGAAACTAGAAACAGTAAACAGTCAGCCAACCCCAAAACATGATGATAGGTCGCACAGAGTGGAAGAGACAAGGATGTAGATTGAGGATGCTAAATAAAGCACTAAGCACGTGCGGAATCAAGTTTAATGTTGGACGGTTTGTTGAATACCATTGGCACAAGTGTTGATGTTAATTTTGTATGAGCTAGAAGTGTCTGTGTGTAGATTTGTAGAATGCAATATGTGGATAATAGACATACATATTACACATAGACTTGAAGGCATGTCAGTTTGTGTGGTTGTTTATTTGTTTCAAATCAAATGAGAAAGAACACGGGCCTAATCTTTAAAATGAGTGAGAAAATGAGAGAGAGAAAACGAAAAGCATGTGTTATGCCCATGTAAAACAAAATACAAAATACAAAACACAGCATAAAGTATCTCTATTACGCTCTGTTTTTTAATAACTAGATACTAGATAATAGATAATATAAATAACAGTATGATATGCGATACGCTACTCTGACGTGTTTTGTTCAATTTCTTATTGTTACACTGTTTTGTTGTATGTTTACACTTTATACACATGTATGTACACTGTACATCTCTCTTTTTATTATCTCATCTAACTTTTCATAACATCGTAAATAAATGATATGATGTGATGTGACGAGTAGGAGCAACGCATATATAGAAGTAGTGGAATACTTGGGTTTTCTCATCCATGTATGCACAATGTGCAATGTACAATGTACAGTGTACAGTGTACATACTACATACAGTGTACAGATATGTGCACTTTTATCCCTATCGACATATCTTCTTGTCAATTTTTGTTCATTTCATAATAATATCAATGACTTTAGTATTTAAAACTGAAACAAGAACTCTTTTTTTTAAAACTGCTTCTGTGCACTGTACACACTCATAGTGACGAATAAATAATACAACTATTGATACTGATATTGATATTGCTGCTATTACACATAATGATCGTAAAAAACTAATAATTAGTCATATACATAACGAGTTTAATATCAATTCATTCATTCATTCACTCATTCATGCTCCCATCATCATTATTTTATCGTAATTGACATCGTCAATATCCGGACATCAGAATGCGGTATTATTTCAAATGCAATGCATGCAAACTTTACAAACCAAATGTGTCTATCCTTTCAAATGCATGATATATAATATAATATAATATGCTGCTCTAGTACATTCTGTATAGTTATAATCACGTGCTTTAGAGTCGTAATAACAAAAAAAATAATAATAACTAAGCTCAGTTTTTGAAGCCATATGGCATATGAAGTAGAACAATATATCTATAATTTATATTATATAAATTGAGAATAGTCTTATTGTTAGTATCCTGAATCCTGATATACATATATTTTTCCTTCGTTTTCCTTCACTAAACTACTCACTAGTCACTAGACCCATATTCAAATGCTTCCCCTTTGGTACGATTGTACATTGTTACGATGTTGAAAAAGCATGAATGAATCCAACTTGATAAATGAATGAACTCAATATTGTATTATTTTGTGAATGATGATGGTACAGTAAGTAGGAGGCAGTTTGTGGCGTGTGTCATAAAATTTATAATGTCATAATTGTTCATACAATTTTTGATGCTTGACTTTCAATATTGTTGTTATTTTTACTACAATATATAATATATTATTTATTGACAACGTGCTGGTTTGTTGCATGTTACAGTAGGCTTTTTTTCTATTAGCATTTTTGTCTGTGTCAGTGAACTCCATATTAGCTCTGTGCTCTGTACAGAGCTAATATGGACAGTTGTACAGAGTTTTAGACAGAATCCCGATTTGCCACTCGCCGAAAAAGCTAGAAAAAGTACTACAATTCTTTATAAGTTGTCACTTTTTTTTTACTTTTTTTTATGAAACCTCAGTACTCCGTATTCCTCAGTACTTCCGGACTTACAAAAATGTTTTATGAATGGATGAAAAATAATACACACGTCCATAAAAAGGATACTGTGCGGGTGCTTTTAATGTTGTTATAATTTTAGGAAAAGGAACCAATGAAAAATTCATGATATTGTTAAATTTGCTAATTCTCACTCCCTCCTATGCCAGGAAAAAATGGATAAAATGAATGGTTGAATCCTGGGTGTCACAACCTATTTTATAGTTTTGTGTTTGTCCTGTACTGATTGTATGAGACGTTTTTGAAAAAGGGTTTGCATACACTTAGGAAGTTTAAAACAACATAAAAAAGACACTGAATGAATGAAAAAATGACAATAGTAGCGAAATAAATAAATGAATGAATGCATTTGTAAATTATAGTTTTTTTTTCTCTTTATATTATTTGTCTTTATTCGTTAAATGAAATAAAATCAAACAAGTGTTGTAATATATAACCGTTTACTAGTGCGAATAATAATAATAATGCGCACTGTAGCTAGCAGTTTGGTTCGTGTATTTCATCTTTGTCTTCTTCTTTCTGAAGACATTATAGTATATAATATATATATTTAGTATAACATGTAAGTTTTACAAAACTGCTTGATTTCATGATAATATTTATCATATTATCATAGTTGAAAATTATAACATTATTCATGTGAGATCTTGTAATCATACAATAATATGTAACATAATATTAGTAATAATAATAACTCTATTTTATATATAATATTAGTTACTGCTAATTCATCTAAACCGTTAACAAGGATATGACATTTTATTCATAAGTACCATGAATATATATATATATATATTTATATACATTTGTTTTACTATCACATTGTATAGATTGAAGCGGTATGGTCTAGTTTAAAGTGGTCGGACTTTTATGTATATTTATAACCATTTGACATAATATATAGTGCATAGATAGTGTATATGTTTCATCATGTAATTAGCACTGATTACTGTTCTTCCCTTGAAAAGAGAGGAAAAATTACTTTCCTGCAATTTGTTATAGATGTTGAATTTTGTTCTCGAGTCTGTATCCTGTACGTTACTTATGTATTTAGTGGATACACTAAATTAACTCATACACATGTATTCTAAATTACAAGTTGACAATTGACAACGGACAATAAGTATACATATGTACGGACATACATACAAAGACAGATATGTTTGTAACAATAATCATTGGATACAGATAGGTCCAAAGTAACTTAACTATAATAGTCACATGTCATACTGTTTATATAATATGTTTCTGACATCATTGTATTATGTTCTTATTACTAACTCTGATTGGTTGGTCTTGCTTTTAACTTTCTGTATATATATAATGTATAATATACATATGAGCGATACGCAATTTGAGAATCAATAACAAAATTTTAATGGAGTAGCATAAGTGTGGAGGCAATAATAATTGTAATTAGGAAATCCCAATACAATTCTAAATATTATTATGTTCTTGAGTCAAAATGTCATAAAACCTATTTATTAACAATTAAGAATAGAGAATGAAGGAAATTGTAAATAAAAACTGTGTCTATATATTATATTATGGATATAGATTCTTTGTTCTGGTTTTCCTGTTCCGAACATCAAATATATTATATTATATACTACACATGCATTATTATACACACTCTTACACTATACAAATCTAAATTGTTGTTGTTGTTCTAAGGCCCGAAAGATTGAATTTACACTATCTGCATATGTAACTAAATGTTACACGCATAAATATTTTGATTGTTCAACACGCAGCTCTTGATGTATATATAGTAATAGTATTATACATAATATGTCGTAGGCATCTATATACATACACACAAAATTTGCCATTCATACTTACTTACTTATGTCATATGTCAGACTCTTTGAAAACTAGATTACCCGCAATTATGTATCCTCTTTGTCTTTCCTGTTTGTTTTCAAACTTTGAGCATTTCCGAATTTTTCGGATGTATGATGTAAGTATTAACTTGGATTGTTCTAGTCTCTAGTCATACTGAGGAAGTGCCAAACTTAGTATGTATGTATAAGAATCCACAGTCTACACACATGTATAATATCTATTAGCAATACATCCTATATATAAACGGACGGTAAACTGATTGATTGATTTCAACTGTACAGAGGTATGATAAATCTGATTCAAAAAGTGAATATCTTATGATTACGTAAATATGTAGGTCTATATCAAGCTGTATCTACATGTATATATATATATATTTGTACAAGTTTAGAAAGACAAACTGATTGCATTCAAGTTAATCGACTTTATATGTATATATAATGATGAATATAATATATCACTGAAATAATCATAGTACTGTGCAAATATTATTTTCTCTCATCTCCCTCATAATTCTGTATAATATATATGTTGATTCAACTGATTGCATATATATACAATATACAGCATATTATGGTACAGGGAGTGTAAGAGGAAAAGTTATCATGCATAGCAATTATGATATATTTACAGGAGAGTCAACTTCTGAATGTATAATAATAATATATTATACCATCCGCTGATTATTAGTCACAATTTACTCTACATAACTAATCAATCTGTACTCATTCTATACTTATTAAATGATTGTCTGCCACGCTTCCCGTCTCAAGCACTGAGATAAACACTAAAACCTATTAGCTCCTTATCCTATGTCCTCTATGTACTAAATATATATATATAATATGTATATAAATATAAATATTATAGGGATTTCCATAATGGATATAATATATAAGTATAATAATTTATGTTGATAAATAATATTTGAAATATATACACATTTGTGCTATGTATCTAAATAATATCTACAAAACATATATATATATAATATGTTAATTACCATTAAAATAACAGTATAAATATATAATAATATGTATTATAGTGATTCTTAAGCAAAAAACTTTATACTATTTGTAATGAAAGCTAAAAGCTGACAATGATTATTATGACAGACTAAAATGACTACAGACTGCCAACGATAAACTTGATGATTAAATAAACAATAATAATTAACGAGTCATAATAATAATAATAATGTAGTAACAACAATTATAATGAATGTATTTATAACAAAATATTTGCCATCCTTTTATAATATATAATAATATGTATTGTGCTTGTTTCATTTAAAACAATTTTGAAAGACACATACCGTTTTTCCACATCATTCTGAATTCTGAATTAGAAAAAATATAACCACTGACCTCCCTTTTCCCTATATATATGTATTCTTCACACGTACTCTTACTATCATCATTATTATAATTGTAATTCAATAACCACTAGTGATACATGAAAATATCCGAGTGCTTTCTGTGGATGGAGTATGCATGTATATATATACTATAGAAACTGAACTCACAGATGGTAGATTGTAGTATAGTAAGACACTTGTTTTGTAAACTTTTTCGTTTGTTTTCAAATTGTTGCGATAAATGATCCGTTCATTATTAGTTTTTTCAGTTTTCACAAAAAGTTTAGATCTCGATGTAAACTGATAGATGCTTGATAGAATTCTTTGGCCATTGAGGTTTTTTTGTTGTTGTTGTTGTTGGTGTAGGATGACAATTCAACAGAGTTGATTTACCATGGCCTCCAAACATTGTTGGATAAGTCGAAGGGTTCATCGTCCATACTTGGTGATGCTGTGATTCGTCGTCTGTACATAGACATTTTGGTGGGATGATGAAAACCTGGAGCTGGTGGTGATCCAGAACCCGCACCAACAGCAAGAGGATTGGAGTTGGGTGGCAAGTAAGCAAAGAGTTTAGGGTGACTCAAGTTGAGCAAATTGAGTTGACTGTTGACATTGACACTCATATTATTCGGATGGACTGATGGATGAGCACTGACACTTGAAGCAGCATTTTTGGGAGAGGAGACTGGTGATGCAGGAGGGGTATAAATATTTCCATAGTTTTCATTTAAAATATTTAATCCTGAGGAGGATGACACTGGACTCATATTAAGGGCACCGGAATCATGGGCATACTGTGAACGAATGCAACCATCAAGATGTGATAGGAGACGAGAACTCACTGAAAGATCCACAGCTGATGATGACATGTATTTTGAGACCTCATTTGCACAACGAACGAAACCGGATTTAAACTGATCATTGGCTCCACTCTCCGTCAACTGTTGAGCTCGGCGTAATTTATGGAGATGTCGTACAGTCAATTCTAAAACATCAGCCTGTCAATGGAACAAGAATAAAAAATTCAAAAAAAAAATTAGTTACAAATATATACTAAAAACTCTAAAGAACTCTAAACTAGCCACAAACTACACCAGAGAGACTAGAGATTATCTCATTTTCTCTTTTCCTAAATTTCAAGAAACAAAACGCTTTTTGATATGAACTCTATGATACTCTAGACTCTAGACCAGTACGAAAATACAGAGTTGACCAAAAGTCAAGAATTTTCCCTTGTAGTATATTATAAAAAGGAGTTTGAATAAAATTTTTACCTTTTCCAATCTGGAAACACTTTCTCCTTCTGCTTGTAATGCGACTACTAAGAGTTCCTTTAATTCATCCAGGCACCGGTTAATTCTTGCTCTTCTCTTTCTTTCCAGCATAGGTTTCATCACCTTAAAAATTAAAACAGAAATACATTATTAATTATGAAAATAATGTAAAAACTTCAACTTCTTATCTCTTTCTCTCCTACCAACACGTAGAACAAGCAACAAAAATCCTAAAGCACCTGTTACATACACAGAGTTTTCTATTGTATGAACAAGGTTTGACTTTTTCCTCAATACAAAATACGACTACATTCAGAATTCAGACTTTGTTACGTTTCACTCCAACAAAGTTTAGCCAAATTTTACTTTGTAAAACAATCCAAGTTGTGCATTATGACGTATGCTATACATTTAAAAATTCACTAGTAATTGAACTTTAAGACTTCAAAATAATTTAGGAAGAAAGTGCATTGAAAAACTCTAATACAATGACATGATGCTTGTATGTCTTTGAAAATTGATGGAGTAAATTTTTTTTTCAAATATAAAATAAATACATAAAATAGATTTACCTTTCTGTATTGATAAGTCCGAGAAATTGGTTGTTCTTCTTGAGCTACAATGGCTGCCATTGTAATGTTGATTGATTGTCAAACGCAAACGTCACAAAAATTATTGGATTTCACTCAATTTCTTCTTGTCGAAGAAAAATCACTAGTAAAAGTTTTTCAACTTTATAAACTTTAAACTTTATTTCACATACTTTGCAGTTGTGCACAGTGTAATGTTAGTAGTCGATGAACGCACTGTATACTGTATATACTTAACTTTGAAAAACTTTGAACAAAACAACGTGTGGATTATATGGGATTTATAACTTACTTTGAGTTAGCACTGAGAGCACTAAGTGTTGTTGTCAGTTGAGTAGACAAACTGAAACTGAAGTGAGTTCTGTACTTGTGCTTGGTAGAAAAGGTGAATGGAGCAAAAACGTGGTCGCTCGCTTAGTCTAGTCTGAATGAGTGCCGTCAAAGTTATTTCCGATTAAAGGAGAATTTCAGTACATATCCATTATAATTCTCTCTCTATATTCTATATACACCGTCATGACGATGATGATGATAATAATAACAATACAGGATTCTATAAGCTAGCACACTGGATAGTGTGCAGTTATTTATCTCTCTCTCTCTGCCTCAAATACTTGTACATTATACATGTATGGATTTTATAAAGGGGAAAAGGCACATTACGGGTGGGGGAACAAATACTATACAAAATACAAACCAACTCAAACCGACCAACCTTCAAATCCAAAAGGCTAATACTACTTGCCGTACTATCTATTCTATTACAACTGGTTAATGCTGCTGATGCTGCTTCTATGAATACATATGCATATGTAGAGAGAGATAGAGAGAGAGTAGGAAAATCCGAGTAATACTGATGGCATGTTATGGGCTTGCGTCTTGCGTTATGCCAGTTTCAACTTAACTTCACATACACTTTTCTCTCTCTCTCGCTCTCTTCTATATCGTGCTCTAGACTCTAGACGGCATTGTGACAGAGTGCCCGGTGCCCGTATTGTGACACTTTAACTTTGATGTACTTTAACACTCATTTAAAATTTAGGAAAAATGCTCAGACTAAGAGAGTGTCCGCACATGTAGTTATGTAGTTTTGGCGTAGAAAATAATGTGGGTATAGTCTGTGTGTACTCTCTTGATTTTGTCTCATAATCATAATGTAATATAATTAGAAGACATATTTTCGTTTTCGTGTTTCGTTAGAAACGAAAAAATTTTCGGAATCGTTGACATGGACGATAGA
>JAQGBH010002606.1:0-23544 GCA_034698265.1 Sminthurinus aureus
AAATCACCACCACTGCATACAAAATACAAATACTGACGTATGAAATTGACAATACAGGATACAGGACTATTTGTATGCGTATGTACTTTAGACACACTATACGTGATCATGAATGTGATATCCCTCATATCTGCCACCGTAATCAGTTTGAAGACGAGACGAGATAAGTATGAAGTTGAGTCTTAGCTCATGAATCATGAAACATATATATAACATAATAATATAGTACAATTAATGCCATCATCATTTATACATGTAAATATGTTCGTTATGTAATAAAATTCAAAATCTAGAGCAGCAATTTTTTGATGCTCTTTCAAAATTTAGACACAAAAAGTCAACTTTTGTGATTTGTGAGTTAATTGTATTCTAGACTACAAAATGCGTGCTTTGCCATTATAAACTATACATACATGTGTAATATATGTACAATATACAGAAACTATACTACAAAAACCATTTTTCAATGGTGAAATTTATAATTAAATATCTATAATCTATAATACTTACAGTCAACTTATTTGATTCAAGTATATTAACAGAAAATACATTATGTGTGTTTTAAAACATAAACAATTGAAGATAACAGAGTGAAAAGGAGGCATAATCATCTACATTAATGAATCACGTTTTAACTATGGGACATTCAAATATATGCATAATAACTTTGAAATCTATCAATTTCCATGTTCCATAATATCCCTGAATGTCCAGTTTTGAGTATTGGTCGATATGTAACGATGGTGACATATAGTATATATATAGTGGATAGCATATAGCATATAGCATAATAAAACATCCAATTTTTATAATATTATTATGCTTACTGCTTACTTATGTAATGGTATATTGTATATTGCACCATAAAAGTAGTAAGTTATGTCAGCATCAAAGCATCAAAGTCCAAGTAGCTGGTTACGATTTAGATTTTTACCAAAAATGCAATGAAATTTTACGCTATCCCCTTGATGGAAGTTAGGTATTGAAGTATTGAAACTTGAAACGATATATTTGGGCTAAAGATGATGAATTTATAATCATTCAAAGTCTAGAACATTAGCGCAGTTTAACTTCAACTAGATATTTTATTGCTTTGAGTTTTCGACTACCTTTACCCTACTTAAACATGACAGTTTTACAAAATAAAATAAAACCATGTACAAATTGCACATGTACTTCAGTGGTTTTTTGCCAATGTCCTGTCAACTGTGATCTCTTCAAATTTCAAATGTCCTATATATATACGTAGTGTTTACTTAAGCAAATCTAGCTTAGAAAAAAAGTCATTGGATTTGACTGTTTATGAAGCAATGGAAATTTTGACCCAATTATAAATATACACAATTATAAATATGTACATTTTATTATTATTGTTGTTTTACCTGCATTCCCAGAATACGATGGAAAAAATGCCAGGATTGAAACCGATTACCGGTTTTGAGAACATAATGAAGGGCTCTTCTTCCTGTATCAGCCATTTGATATCACAAGTTTAAAATCACTGATAAAATATTTCCAATTATACACACTAATAAAACCAAGTTACTGAACTATGAACTGTGCAGATTAATTTACTCAAAGTCTCTGGTAATTTTTATCCCTACTGAATTCACCGAGCACTCAGCTACAAATGAACCACTCTCTCCACTTTCCGCTACTATAAAAAACACTTTTCTCGTATGTCTGTAGACAGCTTGATGGATTATATGTACTTGACTAAAGCGGAGATTGTGCAGATTCAAAACATGAAAATTGTACTTTAGTTAATTCCAATTTTATTTGTATCAGTGTCAACATTAAGCAGTAATCTCTAAAAATGTTTGCAAGAAACCAGTTATTGTGTAGTGTAAAAAACAGTTTTCAAATCAGTGGACTGTCACCAAGGTCATTTTTGAAAGAAAATAATATCGCATGGGCCCAAGTTGCATTTTTTATGAATAGGCCTAACAAACTAACACGAGATCCTAAAAGAGTCTACATGCCGGGTGAAAAACTTCCTAGTCGAAAGGATAAAAAAATAACTATAATTACAGATGATACCATGTCTGTTGATCGTAAAAATAATCCATTTGCTGCTAGAAATGGACTTTTTAAGTAAGTTTTTAGATGTACTTACAGTTTATAAAGTTTAAAGCCATATCTCAGTATTCTACTTTTTCTACTCTGAAAATAAATTCATCATAAAATAATATAAATTCATGTCATAAGTCATAATATTATGTGTATGTCATGCATATTATGTATTCATGGTGATTTAAATTTTAAATACTTATTTACTTCTATAGATAAAGAATGATGTGTTACATTCTTTTTTTTTATTTACAAAATCTTTCAGTGATGTAATGGCAGATGCAGTCAAATCAACTGCAAAGTCAAGGAAATACATTGTTTTAGAAGGACAACGAATGGTTGAAGAAGGATTTTTAGCTGGTTTAAAAATTCACTTGTTATTCTTTCAAAAAAGTCTAAAGGATACACCACAAAGATTAAAACCATACATTGCTGCTCATGATCTTAAAGTCGTCCATGTGTCTGAGACAGTTATGAAAGTATGGTCGTCTCTTACCACACCACCAGGAATAATCGGAGTTTTCCTAAAACCTGAACCACAGGACATTCAACAGACAATCAAAAACATGAAAAGTATACCTGTTACAGTCATCTGTGATAATATCCGAGAGCCTGGTAATTTAGGAGCTATTTTAAGATCTGCAGCTGGAGCTGGTTGTAAACGAGTTTTGCTATCAAAAGGTAAAATAAATAAAGTCCATAGTATATAATATATAATATATCATAATATAAAATTATCTGCAGTAATGTTTTACATATATACATAATATATATACATGTATTTTGCATGCTAAAAAGTCTGTAATTTTCCCCCCATTGTATGCTTAAAAGTTACGAGGAATTAATACAAGTCTATTATTTGCTGTTTAAAATAATTTACAGGTTGTGCGGATCCATGGGAATCTAAGGCGTTACGTGCTGGATGTGGTGCACATTTTTATATCCCAATAATACAAAATTATCCAATACACTCACTATCAAACTGTATGGAATTGCAAAGCAAAGGTGAGCTGGATGAAGACAAGATTTGGAGTACTGAAAGTGAAAACGCTCAAGAAGAACAAAAAGATGAAAACTCTAACAATAGCACTGAAATAGTTCCTCCTCCTGACCAAAAGACTAGTGAACAAAACAATAACGTAGAACATTTTAGCCATAATAGTAATATTTCAACATCAACAGCTTCAGTGGAGGAGGAAGAGAAACCTTTTGCCTCCTTTGCATTATTTCTAGCAGATAATAGTGATTTAAAACAATCAGTGCCAGTTTTACACTACACAGATGTAGAATACAAAAAATTTCAAAATGTATATCTAGTAGTTGGAGGTGAAACAGAAGGATTATCAAAAGAAGTTTTACGAGTGACTTCAAGTCTACAAGAAATTAATCCTCGTCTTGCAGATACTAAAGTTGCCCGTCTTCAAATCCCTCTCTCTCGTAACATCGAGAGCTTAAATGCAGGACATGCCTTTGCATGTATTATATTTGAAATGTTACGTCAGTATCAAAGTTAGTAAACACTTTTTTTTTGTTTTACAGTTGTTATCTACAGTAAATAGATTTATTATTTTGTTATCTTAAAATATATACATATTTATTTTATGCATATGTATACAAAATATATATTCAGTCAATTTAGAAAGACTGAATTGTTTTCTACGATTTTTTAAACACAAATTTAACAAATCATAAATGTTTTTTGATCCTGTATGACGTATGACCAGTGCTTAAGAACAAAATAAAGTTTGTTATTCTGTATTTTACATACTTCTAATCTTTTTTTAAATGATTTGTACATTTTGTTAAATAGGATGATAAGACCAAGATCAATACTATTTACTATTGAGTACTGAGTGATTTACATTGCTCGCATATGCTTAAATGCTTTACGGTGTCTCTGATCGTCGTCATAGTTTTATCTATCAGACATTAGACATCAGATATTTCATTATAGAAAGAAAAATAGTTGCCATGTTAACCTATTTCGCCATGACGACGGTATTCTGCGGCGTGAAAAATTGGTTTTTCATTTAGTAAGCTGAAAGCTGAATATTTTGAGTTTTAAGTAACGTGTAATATAAAATATTCACATTTTGGTATTTTTTATTCACGAGCAATAAGTAATAAGTATTTTGAGGTACAACATATAATAACATAATCAATAATAATACATAAAAGATAAATAACATTGTCTGAGAATGCTTTATAATTTTCTTGAATCTTTTGAATTTGTATTGAAATGAGATTGTAACCAAGATTGTATAACTGACAGACTTCGCTGAGTCCATAAAATATTATTTTGTACAGTTTCGTATGCAGATTGTCGAGCACGTCCTCCAGCTCCAGCATCTGGAAATTCCTTGTAGATATTTTCCATCTACATAAAAATAATATATATATATACAAAAGATATAAAGGATTTAAACCATCTATTTGTATTTTATATGCACAAGACACAGGACAAACAGTGACATTAAGAAATTAGTATATTATTTATTGCATAATAAATAAAAGACAAAATAACTAGTATAGTTTTACCTCTTTCAAATATATTTCTGATGAGTAGTCAAAAACGATGGCTTTTATTATAGAACCAAAGTATCTGTCATTCTTTCCGAATCTTTCAAGTAGTTTTCTATAGTCATTTCTATAATAATTCCATATGACTTGATTTCCTACAGGATTTAAAGCAATAAATTTGAGTAGTAGAAAGTAATCCTGTCTTCTAACCAAACTTTCATTTTTTGCATATTCCAATAATCTTGAAATTATCCAAGATTCTTGACTACTTGCTATAGCCCGCAGTAGGTTTTGCCTCTCTGCACCATCTGTCTCCAGTAAATAACGATTCCAAACGATGTTCCACACTGTCTCATTGCTTTGATAAACACCTAGCGAGTAATTATTTTAATTATTATTTACGGGTTTATTAATAGCATCATGACGTTTACCGTTATTAGTTAATCTATAATAATTGTCGTATAATATATCATTATACCCCATTTGTAGACGAGAGCTCGGAGACTTGAAGGAATTTGTGTATTTTTTTCAATCCAATCTTTAAATAAAACTTGAACTTGTTCTCTACAGTCACCAAGACCATGTTCACAACTTATGGAGAAAATTGTGGGTTTCAACAATCTAAAAAATGAATTTATTTTTTAGTTTTCACAGTACATGCAAAATGCAAAGTGATCGATCGCAGGTCATATTATCTAGATATCTCAATTAACCTTTCTAAATGTGGATCATCTTCGTCATCTGTCCATTCCAATCTTTTGAATTGAACTTCCGTCACTTCGTTCAAATATCTCTGTAAAATGTAAAAGTTAAAAAGGAAGACAAGAAATAAAACTACTTGTGTGTGAAAATGCCAAGCATCGTAAATCGTAATTCGTGTCTCATATTTTGTTTCATTTTGATGTATGAAATGAAAAGTTGTACCTTGTACAAATCATAAGTTTCATTTGAAGCACTTCGGAGGAGATGTAGCAACTTGGTTAAATGACCTCCAGAACACTTCCATGGCACTAAATGATTCTCATTCGTCAGTTGAAGTCCAAAACGGAGGGCTGTGTCATAACCCGTATAGTTTGAGAATGCCAACGAAAAGACATCATCTAGGAGACCACAACGTTCTTCTGGACTAAACTTTGTCAAATAGTCCTTTTCAATCTTCTCAAGAGTTCCTGAATCATATTTGACTCGGAAATAGCCAAATTGTCCAGTATTGATTTTGACCCAGTCCGTATTATTTGTAAGTGGGATGTTTACTAAAATTATTATCAATTTCATATCAAACTTGATGTAGTGTTGCTCGTAAGTTGTAAGTATATTGTACATTGTACATATTATGTAGAAAGCTTTTGTGTTTTTATAGCCTCTACGTTGTACAAAGGAAAGAAAGTTTTCATACCAGAAGTTTCATTATGATGAAGCCACACAAGCTTTGTTGAGGCTGGACCCAAAGACGTGGAAAATAGAAGTGGGATTTCCCATTTAAATCCAAACGGAGAATGTTTTTCTGGGGTGACGTTATGACTTTGTACTTGATTTGGATTATCGAAAAATCTCGTTTGACTTATTTTAATTATTGATTCCATTGGTTTAGAAGTGACCGTTAAAATTGGATAACCCATCTGCCTTGTCCATGTGTCCATAACAAGAGAAATGTTCACATGTTGTGGAGCTTCCGATTGCAAAGAATCCCATAAATCTTCAGTAATGGCGTTTGAAAAGGCAAATTTATTGAGAAAGGAAGTGATTCCTTGCTGAAAATTCTTTGGACCTAAATATTAATGATACATTATATATAAAAAAAAGGTAAAAAAAACAAATTTAACTAGCATAAAAATTTACTGTGGTATATATTAACATTGTTATCACAATACCGATAAAATTTTCCAGCATCCGAATAACTGAAGAGCCCTGTACACAAAATTCAAAATAAACTAAAATGTAGAAAAATTTGCTGAAAAAACCTTTGATTTTACATGCACAAAAATGTTTTACAACTTTCAACACTAACAAATGAAATGTGAAATTTACTTTGTTGTAAGAGATTTGATCAAAGATTTCAGTGATTTGATCGGGATGGGAAACAGGTTGAACGATGGGGTGAGAACTCTGTTGACCATCTAATTTGAGAACAGGTGTGAGATCATCATACGCAAATTGACTGGGCATATCCCAATCTGGATGAACGGCGTCCACTCCCTGTGTAAATATGTAATATTGAATGAATTAAACAATGAACCATTTAAATGTTTTAGAAAACTGTCAATTGTCATTTGTACTTAAATGTTTACCTTGTATTCAATAAATGAGGCAAATCCCTCATTAATCCATAAATCGTCCCACCATTTTAATGTGACCAGGTTTCCGAACCTTTGTGAAAGAAAAGAAACATTTTTGTAGAGATTAAATATTATACCTAATAAAGTATGTTATTGTGTATTCTGTATAAAAGGTCACATACATATAGTTTTCAAACGTAATCAACGAAGAATGAAAAGATAGTAGCTTACCACATGTGTGCCAGCTCATGACTGATGACCTTTTTTTGATGACCAAAATTGATATGAAAACATTAAACATTATTGCTCTCATTAGAAATATCATAGAATTGTAGGAAAACATACATACGTCTCCTATTTACATTGTGCTATGATTTAGAAGTTTGATTGCAAATTTTCTTATTTTTTCACTCACTGAAGCAATTCTTTGTTTATTATATGCGGATGCAACGCCTTTTTGCCATAAGAGATTGGAGTCGCGAAACGTTATCAATCCCTGGAAAACCAATAAGGACAAAAATATGCAGAGTTAATGAAAGGACAACCATTATTACCATTATTTTTAAAACTCGTTGTTAGATTGAAAGGTAATTCTAGCATACATACTATTCTATTCATTGATAGCTGATAATTTTTTTTGTAAATACTTGCCCAATTTTCCATTGCACCACTAACGAAATCCGGAATAGCAATTACATCTGCAAACATTCAGAATTGAATTGTAAAGACTTAAAGTATAAAAGTAATAATATATCTCACTAATGACAAGCTTTTTGCATCATGTATGGATGACATCCATTGGATGTTCGTACCTAATTTCGGTAGAGGATATTTAATGTTAAAATATTTCTCATAGTTGTCCAAGATTCTTGCTGTAATTGAGTTGGCGTATTCCGTGTATTTGACCTGAAACAAGAAAGCATGATAAATTAGATAAACCATATGATATTTAATTATTATAAATTATAATGTCTTTGATAGTAGGCACATGTATAAACTACAAAACAAATTTAAATGATATATGTTTCCCCATGTTCAACTTTACAAATATTTGTTCTCTTACTCTAAAAGAAGTTGCATAGACTCGCACTGGAATTCCAGATTTCGTTACACTGCTCGTATAGTTAAATTCACCAATGGCAATTGCAACGAGATAAGTGACCATTGGAACGGATTTTTCAAAATGAATTGTTGTTAGTTGTGCTCGAGGAACGTCGACTTCTTCACTCTATAGAAAAAAAACGTTTCACTTTTATTTCAAATTGAAGTCCACCATTTTGCTCATGGTTTTGATTTTTGATCAAGAATCAAGAGACAGAATTGAAAATTTTGAAATACCTTGATCGGCATATTTCCAAGAGCTGTGAGATGACTTGGTTTAACAATGCTCACGGTAAACGTTGATTTAAATGAAGGCTCATCGAAACAAAGAAATGCTTTCCTCGCGTATGTCGGTTGAAACTTGGTTGAGATTAGAGTCCTATTAGAAATTAGAAATGCACACAATTTAAAAGAGTTATACTAAAAGTATTGAATATTATTATAGTAGGTACATTCCGAATAAAAATGCAACACTATTTAAAACTAATGTGTTGATTGTAGATGTTATACTGAATGTAGACATTTTTACTTTGTAACATTTGCTGCAGCATCAAAATATTTGGACCGGTAGAATCCAGTAATGCCTTGTGTCAAACTTCCCTCAAACTGAATTGTTAAATTGTACAATCCAGTTGAAAGTTCGTCTTTCAGCTCAACCACCCAGTATTCATTTGGTTGAAATTCAAATGCTTTCTATTTGAAAATAGGAAATAGACCACACAATACACAATATATCCAGTGTCCACAATCTCCAATGTTCTGTAATTCTTTATTTGTATTAACTATAACATGTACTTATTTTACTACATTGTACATTGCACATACTGTAATTTCAAGTTGATTCAAAGCATCTTCATCTGTGGTCAATATTGTGGAGGTAACATTGAGAAATTTCGTATGGAGTCGAATATGATCTGCTGGTTCAGTCACATTAATTTGAATGGAAACTTTCCTATAATTGCGCATAAAAGTCTATTGCATATGGTTTTTCTGCCAAATTATATTTTTATTATAATAATAATTACATGTTGGTTTTTATTTAAAAGTTGCATACCCAGAGAACAGTTCCGTGTCAAAATCCGGATGGAGGAAAATATCATAGTGAAGAGGAAGGATATTTGGATTGAGTCGAATGTCACATTCCCATTCTGGACCTGTACATTTGGGTTTGGAATCATGTTGATGCTCAACTTCTCCATCGGATATCATAGAACTTGTGCTGCTCGCCTGTCTGATGTTGTTGAATTTCCCTTGTTTCCATGTATAGGCTAGTACACTTACACCGATGAGTACACAAATTCCCAGTGCACAAATTATCACTACAGACACTGGCTTCATTCGAGATCCCATGTTTTCCTTTCTACTATTACTTATTACACTAAACTTATCCACTAAGGAATAAATAAATGAATAAATAAATAGATAAAAATTTACAACTCAAAAGCACTCAATAGCCAACAACAGCCACATACCACTTTTCCTTACGTATTCAACGCAATTACTTGACTGTGAACTGTGAAATGCAACGTACTTAAAATTGTATAATGTTTAATTTGCAATTTTGTAAGTGGCTACGAACTACGAGCTACGAGCTACGAATGAAAAACTTGTTTAGACTTTAGACTTCAGCCTTGAGCATCGTAACTGAAAACTGAAAGCTGATAACTTTCTCCTTATCCTAGATCCGAGACCCGAGACACACCGCTTGGTAATTAGTAGAATAATATGTGTAATGTGTAATGTGTAATGTGTAGTTTTAAGCCAAACTCTAATGTTTCAGATTTCAGAATAAGGACACGCACATTTGCTTCTCCGTCTTCCTTTTCAATATTTCAATTCACTGCTCACAAAAATTCCTGGTGCATGTCTTTTGTTTAATATTCAATATTCCGTATTCTAGAACTCTTAACTCTAAACTCTATAACTCTAGACTCTAGAATCCAGAATCTAGAACTGACCTCTTAACTCTTAACTGAACAATGAAGCTGATCTGCCTCCAAACTCCAAAGGATAATGGCGTAGAATATAAAAATAAGAATGCTTGGGTATTTTTAGACTTTCTCACTTATTTTCATGTTCTTATCTTTCATTTCCCATCATTAACAGATAAAAGATTTAAGATGTAGTACAAGAAAAGTGCACACGACGCACAATCACAACACACAAAAGACACCAACACAAATTGAGAAAATGAACCATACAGATCCTTTGTACGTATATTATGTATTATGTTCCTTTTGTGACATACGACAACTACAAAAATGTGTAATGTGTTCTGCCCGCTCTTGCTGTAGATTTGAGATTGTAGGTATCTGTATTCCACTCCACTTCCCTTCACTTGTGACTTGTGACTTGGGATTCCTGATACTGCCGGTATCGTATTTACACTGTGCACTGTGCACTGATGGCACTAATTAGTATTGAATTCTCATTCAAAAGATGTTTGAAAAATCAGCTGACGTTATGTCTATTGTCTATTGTCTAATAACTAATAACGATTGACACGTGATGAAGCGGTTACAGACCAACCAAAAGCTGAATGAGCTTTGAGCTTTATGCTGAATGTCGATTTTTTCCACTTTGAGCACTTGCAGAAAGTCCAACTTTTGATCCAAAATTTATGCACTTTGTGTTGTGTATAGTGTAGATTGTAGATAGTGGGCTGTGTAAAAAATCTATTACATTGTAAATTGTGAGGATTGGGGCAGTTGACCAGACCAAAGGACAGTTGGTCAATGTAAAATGTGCACGGTGTATTTTGTATTCTATATGAACAAACTTATGCACTCTATAATATCACAAACATCAATTGACAGCGAGAGTAATAATAAAAGAATAAACGAATAAAAGAATAACGATAACGACGTCGAATGCCGAAGATGACAGCTGACCCCTTTCTTATACTGTTTATAATTTAATAATTACACAAACTGCTATTATTATTCTTGTTGCCGTTGTTATTGTTATTGTTGTGGAAAGCTGCTTTTTAGTTGTAAGGAATGGCTCTCACTGTTCATGTGGAGCTCCTTTCGTGAAGTTGGTTGATTTCCTTCTGATGCTGATGTGAGATTCATGATTCTTGATGCTCGATTCTCGATCCTCGATCAGAACAAGATACACGATACAGCATGTGAAGCATGTGAAGCATGTAGGATGTAGAATGTAACATGTAGGAGCATAGCATGTGGCATGTTGTATGTTGTACTGATGACTGATGACGAGAAGCAAAAAACTAGAAACGAACAACATTAACATTATTGTTACATACAGAATCCACAGAGTACACGGTACACACTAGAAATACGGTAGAAAACGACAACATTTGATAGTTGATGGTGAATAACGACCACTGATGTTTGATGTTTAATGTTACTTTTCACCTTGCATTGGATAAAGTGCAAAGTGCAACTACAAACTGCAAACTGCAGAGATCATCTATCTTCTAGTTATCGACAACTTTACACATTTGTGGACAAGTGTACGTAGTTGCGATTGCTTATTGATTGATGATCAATGATCAGTGATGAATGATACGTGATATTTGATCTGATTTATGATAATCAATAAAAAATACGACACTTTTTCAATGGTTTGCTTTCATTTTACTCAATTTGCCTCAATTTGCTACACACTGAAATGAATTTTTAAAATGAGAGAAAAGTAAAAGTTGTGCCGTTGACTGTTTTCTATTTACTTTTGTACCGTCGCTTTGTCCATTATGTTTTATGTCCATTATGTTTTATGCACAGTGAATCGTGTATTGCATATCGAGTGCTGTTTTATGTTTATATATATGTATTGTGAATTATGAATTATGATACTGGGACGGTGGTATGGAATATGGAATATGGAATGGACGTAAAACGTAAGCGCATTCTTCACATGCTGATTTAAATTAGGAAGAAAGGGTTTGTGAGTTGATTGTCAAGTGTCGAATGTCGAGTGTCGAGTCTTTGCTAATGAACTGTAGAAATGAAAATACCAATGAGGCCATCAGGAATCAGAATCAGAATCAGAATCCCTCGAGAGATCTGCAATGATAGTATCATGATTATTATCACCATCACAATCATTATTCTCGTCATACAGACACTTAACTGTGATAAACTAAACCACACTATTTTTGAGTTGGGCGGAGGACGATGGCGAACTACGAACGACCAAGAGTTTTGAGTTGACAGATTCACAACTTAGACATTTAATTTTAATATTTACAATTAGTTTACATATGCCTTTCTCGTGTGTGTTTTTGTCTGTTTTATCTGTGTAGTTTGTTGTGTGTTGAGTGTTGAGGCTCTATGGTGATGACTACAGGCTGTACAAAAATATGTGTACTATTCGTTTTACTCATACTTTATACTGCATGTCATGTGAAATGTGGATAGTGGATAGTGGATACTGAATAGTGGATATGAACAGAATCTGAATGAAAAGGGAGAGCTGGTTTCTGGTTATGAAAATCCCACTGAATTGACTGTCTCTCCAAACTCAAAACTCAAAACGTATTACACATAACGCATAATTTTTATCACGTCTTTGTAGTTTGTAGTTTGTAGATATACTTTGAAACCAACAACTCATCCTGAGCAATTATGTGTTTTTATTCATAATACAGCAGACAGAATATTAAAATTCCTTTCAGCATGTGATAAGAAAATCTGCATAGCAAAAAAATTGACAGTGATCAGTGCTCGTGTAGTAAAGGGTAAAGAGTAAAGAGTCGTCGTAGGAGTTGAAAGCTGAAGGGATGAAGGATGAAGTGGTAAAATATTAAATAAAAATTAAATGGTGAAAAAGACGTGAAGGAAGTTGAAGGGAAAAGGAAAAGGGGGAAAAGAAGGTGAGGAACATCAATAGAATGTAGGGATATGTAGAGATATGTAGAGAAAGCCAAAAATACACGTCAAATATCTTAGCAGTTGATTGTAGATTATGGTGGTTCTCTTGTTGTTTTTTCTTCTTCGCTTGTAACTCGTAACTCAAGTTCAAAGTTGTAGTATTAAATCTCTCGCAAACATGAGAAATTATTAAAGATATGTGTATAGTGTGTGGTTTGCTTAGTTCTTACGTTAGGAACTACGATAGTACGGCTCTAGACTCTAGACGCTAGTGAACCTACGCATATCATACCTAATTACATTTTATATCGTACTTATATAATATGTACTAAGAATTGAGGAATTGAGGAATGGAGAATGCTCAATACTCAATACTCCTAATCTCGTGTCATTTGCAATCAAATCACATCGCATCCCACATCACACTTGAACACTGAATGCATCTCAAATTTTTTTCGAATGTCGAATCTTCATCTCCCCAAAAAATGATGATGTATGTTGTAAGTTGTGTGCAAAAAGGAGGCTCTAGATTTTGGAGATGGATGAATGATTAGATTGAGAATTGAGAATTGAGAAGTGCTGATGTGTATTTCCCTATTTTTATTTTTATTCCATCTATTTTGACAAATGTCAAACTTGAACGTGGAAAATAGATGCTGCCTCTTTTATTTACAAACTTTGTATGTAATCCAAAATCCGAATATAAGTGGATGTGAAAAATATAAGAATTTGTCTACTTTCTACCCCCACAAAAAATTGCACAGTGTAAAATGGGGAAAAAATATTTTTGAAAATAATACATAATACCACAGTGGTAATTCATCATTCCAGATTCCAAATCCAAGATTATCTGTAAATAGGAACGGAGCCAAAAACTCCTCCAGTTCTTTATCCCCGCTGCAACGAGGAGTGAGGAGTGAGTGTCAAAAGCCCAAAGAAGATGGATATCATACGATATCAGATCTACCAAAAATCACTTTCAGATTTCAAATGTTGTTTTCTTTACTTTGTACCCAGTTTTCAGTAGTTGAGTTTTGCATTTTGAGCCAAAACTGTGAAAGAAGATAGCAAATCCCACTGACAGTTGACGTAAAATGCTTGGGAAAGTATAAGAATTTACATGTGAATAAATTTTTACAAGCTTTTTACAAGAAAATAGCACATTTCCCCATGTTTTTTCCATTTCCGTGGTAGTTCTCACTACATAGTTCGTCTCAGATATCGTATGCCGTATGAAAGGCAGAAGATACAAAACTCCTTTGGGTTATTTTCATACATTGTAAATTGTGCTTGCATCTGTGTGTTTTGTGTGATGCATGTTGTCAGTTGTAACTCTAATCTATACGCGGACGAGTGACTGATTGACACAGCGTCTACATTTCATGCAAGAAACTAATTAATTGTACACTGTGCAATGTACGGTGTACACTGGAGAAAGAAGGGAAAAGAAGTTGCTTTGACTTTTGACAGCGCTCCAATCTCCATTGCCACTCGCCTTTTGCTTTTTTCTCATATTGAAATTAAAAAAATCAGCAGCTAAACAGGCGCAAACTAAGCATTTTAATTTAATTTCTTCAATAATTATGCATCCATTTTCATGTTTTTACATGTTGTACAAAAAGCCAAGAATTCTTTGAAACTGGAAATTATTTCAAAACTTGAGATAAAAAACACAGATCCTACAATCAAGAATCATGAACACGCAAATGTAAAGTTTTTCGTTTGCCGGTTACCGATCCTTTAATTTTACCTTTTATATTTTATGAAATTCCAAAACACTAAGAAGGAACGTAAAATAACAAGAAGATGAAGCATGAAGGCGAACAAGAAGAGGGGCATAAAACTGTCCGTTTATACCTACGCACTACTCACGTTTCATAGAAACAAGAGATCGAAGATGGAATAGATGTGAATACGATGTTGATAATGATATTTAGTGGTGGTTGATAGTGCTTCTGGGCTTTTGCATGAAATTCCAACTTCCAGCTTGAGGATTCCAGTCCAGTCAAAATTTAAAGGTATCGTCGTTTCTCAAGTTTCTCGGCCTCGTTTTCATCCCTTGTCTTAACCGTTTGTAAAATGTAAAACTGATCAATCTCCAATGATGCTGATGATGATGAAGGTGATGGTGATTGTGAGGATCATCTTCCTTAATCTCGCGTCTTTCCGTCTTTTATCTTCTATCTGCATCTTTCGTCTCTCTAACCAATTTTAAAAGCATGGTAGATGATAAAATCTATGTGTATGTGTCTTCCGTACACGTTTTAGCTTTACAAAAGGATATGTTTTATACACAAAGTAAAAAGTAAAAACGAATTATATAGTCGCTAAATACATAATGCACATGTTTATCTATCGTGTATGATGTATAATGCAGACGGTCAAGTTCCCTTTTCATCCCTCATTCCCAAATTACAATAAATAAATGAAGAAAGTAAGACTTGTTGTCTCATTTTTTGTACACAGTACACAATATATAATACATAATAGCTCATGCAGACATAATACGATGGCTAAATGTACACGAACATGCGTAAAATATTTCAATAAAAAACATCATCCCCAAAGTCCAATGTACATTGTACATGGGACACACACAAAATGCTACACCGTACACAAATATATATACATATGCTATAAAACCAGTAGGAGCAATCAAAATACCAATACCAATAAATATGAATATAATATACGGCACACACAATACACAACAGGCATAGGTAGTAGGTACCTTAAGAGAGAAAGAGAAAGAGAGAGTTGTTGAGAGATGTAGATGAATTGTATGGCTGCAGGTGATATTATTATTCTACATTTTATTATGTGGATTGATTTCAAAGATTCCACTGGACTGGACTGGATATAAAAGGTAAAATAGGTATGATTTCGAATTCTTTTAAAAAGCTGCCGATGTTCTCGGTTTCTTCCCATTTTATGTTTACTCTCTTTCTCTCTGTCCTGCTTTCCTTCTCTCGCATCTCTCATCGCTCATCTTTGATCCTCAATTTCTGATGAAATTATTCTACTGTTTTATACACGAATCAAATACCAGCTATTTATCAAGTACAAACAAGTATTCCAGATTCCAGTCTATAGTCTCTAGGCAACAGTCAACAGTCAAGCTACTGTATTCAGTATTCAACCTAGACTTAAACCGCCGGACTTTTGACGTACGCTATTTCATTTCATATGATACGGACAAGTAAATAAATGGTATGGAAAATTACCAAAAACTATCCTTTGTTCTATTGTTGTTCGTCGTTGTGGATTGGAGATTCGGAAAAGTCTTCTGCATGTACAATGCACAATATATCTAGTATCTACGCACTCTACTAAATTCTGCATGATAAACAGTTTTTTTATAATTTATTGCTTTATACATTATGCATACTGCATTCGTGCGGGTTTGAATTTTGAATTTTGAATGCTAATACTGCAAGTTCAAAGTCCGAACGCAAATCTGAACTAAAAATAACTTCAAGTACATCCCACATTACAAATTACAGATTGGAAAACGGACATGATACATGATTAATTATTCAAAGCACAAGACCTTTCCAATAGAAATCAATGTACACTTTTTGCATAATGGATTATGTATCCGGCAGATTTTTAACTTGTGTCTTGTGCTGCATTTCAATGAAACATGATTTCAAATATCTGTACATGTCTGCTTGAGGCTTGAAGGGGAAAAATTAATGGACGCTTAACCATGAATGCTAATACAACAAGATTTGAACTTCAAGTAATGTCAAGTATACAGATGTAAGCACAGTTCATTTAATGTTTTATTTCTCTTTTATGCCTTCATTTTTTATAAACGCCTAATGTACATTGTACAAAATATACAATATATAACAGGTATAAAACCTGGGTAGATGCATTTTTTATTTTTTACGTACGTATTTATTTATTTATATGTTTTACTCACTTTTTACTTGGTATGCACGAAAGGTCTTATAGGCTCATCAATTTGGGATGATCATGGATCATAGTGTGAGGTCTTTTGAATGCTACATAATTCATAACATATTATGATATTTTGTAACATTTTGCCTTTTGTAATAAAGTACTGAAAAGTCCTGTCACAGCTCAAAATGTCAAAACTCCCCACTCGTTGCTCATTGCAAACGCATAAAATACGCTCATATCTCATGTTGATGTGTTTGATTTATAAACTCTTCAAAGTTCATATTTTTTCTGAGTTCTAAAAAGATTGAAGATGTCCGATTTGCCTGCAAAATCTTTATCCGTTGTTGCTTTCATCGCTGAAAGACTAGAGTTTCTATGTGGAATTTTGAACAGTAACTAAATAACCTTTTTTCTAATATGCAAAAAGAAGAGAGAAAATGGAAGACATTAGTTTTCCATTTGGTGTTACCTATTCGAATTTATAATGGCTGGTATTCAAAATGTAAATGATATGGAAGGTACCAGATTTCTATTGGGCCTATGTTATATTATGTTTTATGTGATGTGTACAATTTGCACATCATATAGAATAAAAACTGGTTGATAAGTGTACAATTATTTTATTGATTTTTCAATTCAATGAATCATTTCATAAATCATATAAAGTATAATTGAATATTGAATATGGTAGGTGCCAGTAATAAGTAAAAGGTTTATTGCTTATTTTTAATATTGTCTGTGGCATTGTAAATTGCAAATGATAAACATTGGGAATGGGAAAGACCGATGGTATTTTGCTATTTTGAATTTTATGATGATATAATTTCCTGAGGAAAATTTGTGCCCTTGATATTTAACATTTAAACCATATTTCATGTGACCATTTTTTTTCACTTTCATTTTACCTTGAAGAACAATAATGTATAATAATGTCATATTTATAGTGTGTTTATTAGTGACGTTAAACGTTAAAGACAAAGCAACGAGTAAATGAATAAAGGGCAAAGCACAAAAGCAATATTTTGTGACATATATTTGACATCGTTCGATAAATGGTAAATGACTTGATTCAAAAAACTTATACAATCAACCGTGATTTTTGTTTTACACTTTTTATACATATTTATTTTATATATAATCAAACAATGCAAATGTACAATTTATAGCGTACAGCGTACATATTTTTTCTTTTTTCCTCTGGATATTTTGTCAAGTGTTACCTTTTTTCCTTAAATTTCTTTGGCATTTTTGAAATGGTTTTGTAACCAAGATTTTATAACGGGGACGCTTGTCTTGGCCCATACTACGTTACTTTGAACGGTTTCAAATGCAACTTTTCTGTAGGAGAAAGAAACAATGAATAATGGAACATATAATATGTAGAACTCCCTAGAAAAAATATCCATCCAGGATTCCTTAGATTATGAGCGAGAGACTTTACAAGTTTCCCGCCCTCTATGTTTAACATTGGAAATTCAAATTTAATTAATTTTTTTAAAATACTTCCAATTAAGTTAGAGACTTGAAATTTTCAGGATAGTTAGCTCTTGTACTGAAGTATATGAATGTGAAATAAAGTGAATATCCCTGGATGGATATTTATTCTAGGGACTTACACATATTGTATATTGTACAATATAATATTTGTGCATGTTGACTTTTTTGTGAATCGAGTGCTAAAAGTTCTTCTTTTTTTTACATTCTACACTCTACACATTATATGATATGATATGATATGTCATGTTCTGTTTCTTATGGTCAAGAAAATATCTAAAAATATGAAAATAGATGAAACGAACCTTGCAGTAGCTCCTGCACCGGCATCCGGATACATTTTGTACAGTAAATCAATCTAAATTAAGTATCACGTACCAAAAGATTTGAGATTACAGTTAACAGTTGAACCTTTAAGGTAAAGGGAAAAAACTTGAAAATTTATTGGAGACAAATAAAACTACCTCTTGAAGTTGAGTTTCCAAGGAGAAGGAACTAGTTAAGCTCTTTATCACAGTGCCAAAATACCTGTTGCCATTGCCAAATCTCTCGACTAATTTTGCATAGTTATTTCTATAGTAACACCAAACGATGGGGCTTCCTACGGGATTACTGGCAACAAAAGCGAGAAAATCTGGATGAATATGTTTCTTGATGAAACTTTCATCTTCACCCAGTTCCAACAATTTTGAAATGATCCAAGGCTCATGACTACTTGCGAGGGCTCGAAGTAAGTTGAGCTGTTCAATACTACTGGTCTCTTTCTCAAAACGGGCTCGCACATTATTCCAAACTGTGTTGTTACTAGAGGAAAGGCCTGTAAATACAAAATACATGTGCAAGATTAATTTTCACATTCAGCTCCTTGTTAATCTTATTCACATTCCTAAAGATAATATTTAGGATTTTTACCCTGTCTGTACACGAGCTGCCGAAGACTTGGAGGGATTGGAGTTTTGAAGTTCAACCAGTCATTAAATAATTTTGTAACACGTTCTTTACAGGCTACACGTCCAGATTGACAGTTCAGGGTAAATATCAAGGGTTTCAGTAATCTAATGATCAATTTCAAAATTCAAAAGCAATGTGAGTTTTTCCTATACATGCTTCAAAAATCTCCGCAGCTGTACACTACAACATAAACGTTTTTTTTTAAAAATAAATAATAAAAATATACCGTTCTAAATGCGGATCGGTTTCATCATCTGACCATGACAAACGTTCAAATTGTGTGTTGGTTATTTGTTTAACGTAATTCTACATCCAAAGAAAAACGATTATAAACATAAAAAAGAAACACAAATGTATAATGCACAATCATTACACATTACACATGTACATCTAGTTTTTCTCTAATATTATATAAAAGTTCGTGAAAAACCAAGAATGTAGAAAATGAAACTCACCCGGAAAAGTTCATACGTTACTCCTGAAACATGAACTAAAAGATCAAGAATTTTGGATAAATGTGGACTGACACACCTCCATGGAATGTAATGCTTTTCATTTGTCAGTTGTAGTCCAAAACGGAGTGCTGTGTCAAAACCCGTATAGTTTGAGAATGCCAAAGAAAAGACATCATCAAGAAGACCACAACGTTCTTCTGGACTAAACTTTGTCAAATAGTCCTTTTCAATCTTCTCAAGAGTTTCTGAATCATATTTGACTCGGAAATAGCCAAATTGTCCAGTGTTGACTTTTACGTAATCCGAATTGGCAGTCAATTCCTTTGGAATAGTAGCTACAATTACAAATACCAGATGCGAGAGACAACAATTCAATTACATTTACAGTAAATTCTAATCATTCATCTTCCAAACTACTGAATGTATGCATGTTTCAATATAATCAGTATTTAGTATTCAGCACTGACCAGGAGCTCCATCAAGATGAAGCCAGAAAAAGGGTGATTTTCCATCAGTAGCAGAGGAAGCCGTGATTTGAAGTGGAATTTCCCACTTGTAGTGGAAAGGTGAATCACCGTGTTTTGTATAGGTTGGAGAATTTGCGAATCGTTCCTGACTCACAACAACTCCATTCGGTGTAGATGAGACGCTAACCACTGGATAGCCCATTTGTTTGGTCCATGTGTCCATAACAAAAGAAATATTTACACCCTCGGGAGCTTCCGATTGTAAAGCTTCCCACAAATCTTCAGTAACAGCATTGGCGTATGCAAACTTATTGAGGAATTTGGTGATGGCCTTTTGAAACTTTTCAGGGCTTAACAAATTCTCCATCATTCTAATACAGGAACCACCTTTCTTATAAGAAACGTCGTCAAACATCTCGGAGATTTGATCAGGATGATCTACAGCTTGAACGATAGGATGAGAATGATGGAGTCCATCTGATTTTAGAGCAGGTTGTAAATCTGCATTGGTCTGCTGACGCAACATTTCCCAATCTGGATGAACGGCTTCTACTCCCTAGACAAATTACAAATGACAGTTTAAGAAAAAATTATAATAAACCTACATGCATTTAAATTATAAGTTATAGATTATTAAGTCAAAGCTCGTTGTTTATTGGCTTATATGTGTAAAACTGTCATTTTCGGCTTAAAGTTTTTACTTTGTATTGAATGTAAGTTGCGAATCCCTCGTTCAGCCAAAGAGCGTCCCACCATTTTACCGTTACCAGGTTACCGAACCTTTACGACAGACAACAACAAATTTTTCGTACAGGTCAAATATTAGGAAATACATAAATCATGTTACGCTGTGTATTCTGTGTGATAAGTCATGTGAGTTTTCAAATTTAATCAGTAACGAATAACGAGATCCATACCACATGTGTCCAATTTCATGAGCTATAACCTTGTGTTTGGCAAACAAAGTTTTGAGAAAAAAAAGTTCAATGTTCGTGAGAAAAGGTTAAAAAACCTGTAAATAATGTTGCATAAGAATCTATCATTTTAATGAAATAGTGCTTTTCTTTCTTACAGATGCGATACGTTGTTTGTTTTGAGCACTAGCTACACCTTTTTTCCACAAGAGATTTCTCTCTTGAAAGGTGACCAATCCCCAGTTCTCCATTGCCTTTTTTATGAATTTTTATAAACACAGCATTTAAAATTTAAACTTTGAAGATTCACCCTATACCCTATATGGTACACATCATGTTTAAATAAATAAATAAGTATCTCCTTGTTGTTCCGTAGACGTCAAAATAAAAATTATTCACCGCAATCAGCATATCCGGTGGTGCAACAATGTCTGTACAAGTAACAATACAAAAATCCTTTTTTATGAATTTCTCAAAGATCAGAAATACAAAGTCAGATGATCATGCCTTATTTACATTAAATAACTTTTAATTACCCAGTTTTGGCAATGGATATTTGATGTTGAAAAATTCCTCGAATCGGTCTAGAATTTTGGGTGCAATCGATGAAGCATAAACTGTTGCATTTACCTAGAATACGTAAAAATGTGGTAAAGATTTTGACATTTAAAATCAATATCAGGTTCACAATCCGTTTTTTTTTTCAAATCAGGATCATTTTGATCTTGACCTTGTGAGCTGCAGCACAGACTTTGACAACAACACCAGATTTAGATTTTCCACTGGTACATCCAAGATCTCCAATCACATAGGCAACGAGATAAGTGACCATTGGAACGGATTTTTCAAAATGAACTGTTGTCAGTTTTGCTCGTGGAACGTCAACTTCTTCACTCTATAGAAAAAAAAACGTTTCAGTTTTAATTCAAATCGTAGTCCATCATTTTTCTCATGGGTTTGATCAAGAAAGAACCAAGAGACATAATTGAACATTTTTCATATTATGAAATACCTTGACCGGCATATTTCCGAGAGCTTGGAGATTACTTGGTTTAACAATGCTCACGGTAAACGTTGATTTAAATGAAGGCTCATCGAAAGACGGGAATGATTCACGACAATATGTCGGTTGAAAAGTAGTCGCTAACATGTACCTTTAATCAGAATTGGAATTAGCATATTAATTTCTGTTTTTATAAATGAACTTTTCCAAAAACCAGACTTGGAAACGATTAAAAAAATCTGAAAAAAAAATTAAATGGTATATTGCGAGTGTAAATAAACTTGAAATTAGATTCCTTCCTGAGTAAATTTCACATCCAAAACTCAAAAATGTTTTATATAATAGCATGAAAAATAATCATTCGCAGGTCTGGTGTAAATCAAAGTTCATACTTAAAAAATATATTATATTCGTTGTCTATGTTTTCCATTAGAATGCAGTGAATCCATCACTGATTTTTTGCAGTATGAATTCTCACTTGGTCTGACTGGAAATGGGATCCAAGTATTTGGAGCGGTAGAATCCAGTGATGCTTTTGGTTAGACTTCCATCAAATTCCAATGTTATTTTATAAGGTCCACTTAAAATTTTTTCCTTTAGCACTGCTACCCAATACTCGTTCGAGGGTACCCCAACAGTTTTCTGTTTAGTAATGTAGCAGTGCATAAAATAGTTGCATAACATTTTAACCCTGTTGTTCATAATATATGTATATTTTACAGGAAATAGTTAAAAAACTTTCTCCATCTGAAAAAAATTGTAAAGAAGAAACTCACTTCAAGTTCCAAAGGTGTTGAAGGATCATCAGCCTTAGACACTTTTGTTGAGGTCACATTCAATGAGTTTATATGTAACCGAATATGATCCGTCGGCTCCGTTACATTGAGAAGAATGCATACTCGTCTTTTTTGAAAAGTATAATAATATAAGATAATAATAATATTATATTATTATAAGATTACAAAGATTTTAAATTTCAATAGAAACAAAAAAACTATATTGACTTAAAAATAGGAACGAAAAGAGAAAGACTTTTTTTAAATGTTGAATTTTGAATAATTACCCAGAAAAGACACCAGCTTCAATTTCTGGATGGAGATACAAGTCATAATGTACAGGAAAAACGTTTGGATTTAACCGAATATTACTGTAGGTACAAAAGATAGCAGGTCATAAAACCATCATCTCCTAAAACCAGCAGGTCCTAAAACCAGCAGGTCCTAAAACCAGCAGGTCCTAAAACCAGCAGGTCCTAAATCCAGCAGGTCCTAAAACCATCAGGTCCTAAAACTAGTAGGTCCGAATAGTGTATTTTCTGAACCTGGAAATTTCAGACTCAAATATCAATGTCATGAGATTCTGTATGAAATTATAGTGGTGCACCATCAGGTCCTAATGTAAAGTGACCAGATTTTTTCAACCGAAATTCAGTACACGCAAAAAAATTCAATTATACCTAGTGTAAATTGGGTTTTTGAAAATCGATTTTATCTAGTGCAAATTTGGTTTTTGAAAATCGATTTTATCTAGTGCAAATTTGGTTTTT